>OZ024744.1:48282103-48332103 GCA_964016885.1 Eledone cirrhosa | reverse complement strand
CATAACAATCTGCTCAACAATAAAGATACTATAAACATTTGAACTAACAAACCACATTAGTAAGACATTCTTGAAAAATACAAAACATCGCTATAGCCGCATCACATTAAATATTCAAGTCTTTACTTTTTCACAACAATCGGTCTACCAGTAAAGATACTGTAACCAATTAAATTAACATATTACACTTTTAGATATTTTCTGCTAAATAATTACAGGGTGTTAAGAGACAATACTGCAAATTTGCACAATCTATCCTCCAGTCAGGACACTACAAACATTTGAATTAACAAATCCATTTTATTTTTCTATATATTTTCTGCTAAATGATTGTAGAGTTAAACCAAAATATACTGCTACACCTTCTGTACATTTGAAAATGGTTAGGGCACAATAAAATATCTGCTATATAAATTAAGGAACAATAAAGGATTTGTTATATAAATTGTTTGGGTCTACTACCAGTCCCTTAAGGGCCATAAACTACATTCATTGGACATAAATGCCATGGTCCTGCTTAAATCTGATGTTTTATAGTCACTATAGCTTCTTTTATAGTCAACATATATCTGGTTCTTTTTGTTTTTTGTTCTTTTTTGTCCTTCCTATTCCTGGGTACTATTGATTTGGTTCCTATTTCCAGCAACTTTACTTACAGATGACATGAACTCTCTCTATATCTATTTGTCTAGCCCCCCCCCCCCCCCCCCGCACCATATACATATATATATATCTATATATCTATATATATTTACTGAATCCTTTTGTTTTTTGTTTCCCCGTTTCTTTGACATACACACACACACACATACACATGTATATATACATTTATATATATGTTTGCAGGTGTTTTATTATAAGCTATATATATGTTTATACCTGCCAGCCTTTCTATTTACCATTCAATCTGTTTACCTCTCTCTCTCTTTCTATCTTTCTTTCTCTCTCTATCTGTCTCTCTATGTATGTATATGTATGTGTGTATGTATATATGTATATACATGTATGTATGTATGTATATATGTATATACATACACACACACACACACACACATACATATATATATATATATATATTTATATGCACACAAATACACACACATAAACACACACATATAAACAAATACACACTTATACACACACACACACACACACATATAGTCAGACATACACATAGCAGGTGTCTAATTCTATAAAAGCATATTATTGATTAATCTGTCAAAATATTTTGGGGAGAGAAGCAGGTTTGAAACTGGATCTCCAGGTTTCCGGAGGCTGTCTGTTATTGTTGATGTGGTGTCATATATGTTGTTTGGTGGTGGCAGTGGTGGTGGCGTGATGATGCCATGTGGTGTAATTATGTTGCATGTATGCACACACACACACACTCACACTCATACACACACACAGACTCACACTCATACACACACACATATATATATATATATATATATATAGAGAGAGAGAGAGAGAGAAAGAGAGAGAGAGCTAGAGAGAGTGAGAATTTTATTTCTCATCCTAGCACAGCTGATACATAAATGTAAGTATGCACACTTACATATATATATATATATATATATATATATATCATCATCATCATCATCTTCATTTAACGCCCATTTTCCACGCTAGCATGGGTTAGACGGGGGTTGTCCCACTTGAGGCAAGGTTGGTCGGGTGACCATGTCTCGCTCATATAGGACTATCTGACAGGTTTCTACAGCTGGATGCCCTTCCTAATACCAACCACATTTACAGTGTGGAACGGGGAACTTTTTACCGTGTTACCTACACGGCCACATTACAGCGTGGACTGTGTGTGTTTTTTGTTGTGATACCTACACGATCTCGATCTCATTTATCTCATTTATTTGGACTGGATGTTGTGGTACCAACTTTACAGAGAAAGGGTGGTGTTGGTGAGATTGGGAGGATAGGGTAGGGGTAGTGGATTGGGGTGTATATTTGGTTAAGAAGTGCCTACTGACTGTAGGTTTCGCTTTGTACATAGGTAAGGCGGGTCTTCTGTATTACTGCGTAGTGCCAAAGATGTCGGTCCAAAGACATTGTCTTAGAGAGATGTAAGTGTGTGAGGTCGGAGTTTATCAGATCGTCCCAGGTTTTTCTGGGTCTACCTACTCCGTAACTACCATCAATTTTTATCGCCCGGCACTTTTTTTATACAGCTGTCGCCTTTCATGCGCATCACGTGGCCATATCAACGTAGTCTTCTCTCGAGTAAACAGCATCTGATCCCTCTTATTCCTAATTTCTCACTTAGTTCATTTATGCTTTGCCGTTCACGTATATTATTACTATTACACTATTAAAGGGCGGTGGATTGGCAGTATCGGTAGAGGGTCGGACGCCATGCTTTCCAGCATAGTTACGTCCCTTTACGATCTGAGTTCAAATCCCGCCGAGGTTGACTTTGCCTTTCATCCATACGGGGTCGATAAAATAAAGTACCAGTAATGAACTGGGTAATTGCTGGCCTTGTGCCTAAAGTAGAAACAATTATTACTATTACACATCCAACGGAGCATGCATGCTTCGTTCCTTTGCAGTCTGCGCAGGTCCTCTGCACGCAATGCTCATGTCTCACTGCCATGTAGCATTGCTGTTCGTATACAAGCATCATACAATCTGCCTTTTGTGGCCAACAGCGGTATGAGCTCTCTGAACTTTTTCCATCCCATTCTGACTCTGGCTACTGTACCTTCAGAACACCCTCCACCACTGCTGATTTCGTCACGCAGGTAACGGAAAGTGTCTACTATTTCTATAGAACCATCTGGGCAATAGAAGGGGCTAGTATCCTGTGGACACTTGCTACCTATTGCACCTGAGCATCAGCCACTACATCTTTTATGTACCCATACTTTGCATTTGGGACATAAAATTGAATTTCTGCTTACTCCTTTCCTACACACTGAGCAAGGCCATTTCCCTGAGGGTACCTGTGCCTTATTTTCCCAGAGGGGAACTGTGCCCTATTTTTCTTTCTACATATAGAACTTTAGTCTTAGACAAGTTAATTTTAAGGCCTTTTGATTCTTGGCCATGCTTCCATGTTTGGAATTTCTTTTCTAGTTCAGCCATTGATTCAGCTATGAGCGTTAGATCATCTGCGTATAGGAGTTCCCATGGGCAGCCAGTCTTAAACTCCTCTGTTATAGCCTGAAGGGAAATAATAAATAGAAGGGGGCTAAGGACAGAGTCTTGGTGAACACCAACTTTTACACTAAATTCTTCACAATATTCATTGTTAATTCTAACCTTACTGACTGTTTCATTATACATAGCTTGTATAGCTCTCACAAGCCATTCATCTACACCTAGTTTTCTAAGAGCCCACCAGATAATGGAGCGGGGGACTCTGTCAAAGGCTTTTTCCAGGTCTACAAAAGCTAAGTAGAGGGGTTTACTTTTAGCTAGGTAGATATATATATATATATATATATATATATTTATATATATATATAAAATATATAGTAATAATAATATATTTGAAGACTAAAATCCAAAGAGGACTCGATAAGGATGAATATATATCAGATATATAATAACCGTAGAGTAAATATTTATTAAAATAACTAAAAAAGATTTTTAGTTTCAGAAGATCCAGTTAAGGGTGAAAGCAGCGATTCTTTGTTTAAACTTTAATCTGTTATTTTAATAAATCTATATATATATCATCATTCATCATCATTTCATTTTACGTCCACTTTTCCCTGCTTGCAAGGGTGGGACGGGAACTGATTCTGGCTTGATTTCTACAACTGGATGCCCTTCCTAACACCAACCTCATTTACAGTGAGTGCTGGGTGCTTTTTCGTGGCGCTTACACGACCACTTTGCAGTGGAGTGATAGGAACCCCAGTCCCTATCATTTCATTTCTACAGCTGAGTAAACTGGAGCAATGTGAAATAAAGTGTCTTGCTCAAGGAAACAACACATCGCCCGGTCTGAGAATTTAACTCACAACCTTTCGATTGCAAGGCCAATGCTCTAACCACTAAGCCATGTGCTATATATATATTCTTATTTGTTGTGTATGCAGTAGATGTACAGGGTAATTTGACAGTAGAAGTCGCATTGATAGACAAATTTTTAAAATGCGGGTAGGACCTATAGAGGTGATTGATGGCTTCCAATACATAGGTGATCAGATTAGTAATGCAGGAGGGTGTTCCAAGGCCATAGTATCCAGAATAAGGACAGGTAGGAAGAAGTTTAGGGAGATGCATACGAAAGGCCGGTTATATGATGCCTATGTGAGATGCGCGATGCTGCATGGTAGAGAGACATGGGCAGCAACTACAGAGGATATTCGACAACTGGAGAGAAATGAAGTAATCATGTTCCATTGGATGTGCAATGTGAATGTGCATGAAGGACCAAGCATAGACGAGTTGAAAGAGAAACTGTGTATAAGAGGGATGGGCTGTAGTGTGTGGGAGAGAAGATTGTGTTGTCATGGACATGTGATGCGCATGGAGGATGAGCGCTGTGTAAAGAAGTGCAGGAAATCCCTGTGGAAGGAAGATGCAGTTGAGGAAGACCACGAAAAACATGGGCGGAGGTGGTGAGAGCAGATCTCAGATTGCTGAAGCTCACAGAGTAAATAACGAAGGACCGTGATGAATGGAGAGATGCCGTGCTGAATAGGCCCCGTCCCAACCTTGCACACAGGGAAAAGCAGACGTAAAATGATGATGATGATGATATGTGTGTGTGTGTATGTGTAAAAGGTAAACAGAAATAACAACATAATTGGTACAGTATATGGAAGGAATGTTAAAGCTTGAAATAGTAGGAAGATCTTAACGTTTTGGACGCTAGACCTTCATCAGAAGAAAGAATGAGAGATTAGAAAGATTGAAGGGACAGGCAGGGTGGAATTTAAAAAATGTTCAGAGAAAAAATTTGAGATTGGGCATGGTGAAGGTACTATGGTGGGAGAGAAAAGTAGACAGGTGAGAAGAAAAAGGTGGAAGTGAGAAGATTATAGTTGAGGAAAAGTTATAGAGAGTCGTGATATATTTAAATAATGCAAGAAGCAAAGAAAATATCAGTGATATGAAAAGATTTCCTGGTGGAAGTTTGGATAAACTCCAAGTATGTACCCAGTTTCAGAGTGAAAATCCAATTTGAAAATCCAACGAATTTGAGAGGTCCACATAAGCGTTGATGTATATATGCACGTAAAAGGTAAACAGAAATAACAACACAATCAGTACAGTATATGGAAGGAATATATTAGCGTAATGCTTAAAATAGCAGGAAGAGGGTCATAACGTTTCAGACGCTAGTCCTTCATCAAAAGAAAGAATGAGAAATTAGAAAGATTGAAAGGACATGCAGGGTGGGATTGGAAATTTGGAGAAATGTATATATATATATGAGTGTGTATGTGCATGTGTGTATATATATATATGTATATATATATATGGCTTTGTAGTTCATGAGCTTGCTTCTCAACCAGTTAGGCAAGTGCCTTCTATAAGCTAAAGGTTGCCTGGTGAGAAGAATTTAAAAGATGGAAACTGCCGAAATCCATCTTGTATACATGTGAGAGTGTGTGTGTGTCCATGTCAGTGTTTATGTTTATGTCTGTGTATATACCACATCATTTAACATTTCAAGAAAAAGAGGTTGATATCAGCCCTGGAAAAAATGTATGATATCAATATGATCGACTAAATCAATTAAGGAAAGAATAAATATATACTAGCTGAGGACCCACCACTGTCTGGATTACTGCTGTTCCAAATATGGAGATATATATATTTTCTCATAATTATTTCAAAATATCTATATTTTATTAATAAAACTATCAAAATTGTAATGATAACAGAATTTAGAAATGAAAATCTGTCAATCTTGAAGCACCTCAGGGTAAACAATATTCATTGTGTAACTTCTTGTTGGTGTCCAAATGAATAAATTGTTGCTGTTTCCAACTCGTGAACAACCAACATAGAGTTGACCATGGAAGAAACATGTAGTAGAGAGATCAAGTCCAACTACCTTTAGGGATTGACCCTGAGATTTGTTAATTGAAATAACAAAACTTTGACTGGAAACTGAAGCCTCTTAAATTCAAATGGAACAGCTGTAGGTGGTTTTAGAATAAAGACATTTTTTTTTCAATATTGTAAACAAATAAGTATCAACATCCAAAAGAAATACCTATTAATTATTATTTTTGTATACAGTGCAAATTAACCAAATGTAAGCAAATGCTAATTCAACGGAATGAGAATATAAATATAAACAAATAGACACACATACACTCACACAAACATACACTTTTAAAAAACACACACTGACATACATTCATACAAACACACACACAGAGTTTCACCCACGAACAGACGCAGATACACACACTCAAACATAAAAAAACACAGACATATATTCATACAATGTTGCATTATGTCAGTCATCACACAAATGTATGTATACTCACGCACACATACACTCACACACATATGTATATGAAGATGTATGTGAGTGTTTAATTCTCTGTGTATCAGATTATGTATTTACATGAAGATGTATGTGTAACTTACTAAGGCCTAATGAATATAACAAACGCACACACACACACCCTTACAGATACATACACATTTGTAATAAAATGTGACATTGTTATCATCGTCGTCATGTTATAAAATATCTATTTACTTATAGTTGTCTAAAGTAGAATATTTTAGATAAAATGTTATATTGATCCAAAGGAAAATAAAAATTATGTTGTTAATTCCGGGTTCTAATACTATTACATTGTAAAATTTGATTTGATTTCGTCAAGCCATTTCAGAATGCATAAGGGGAAGAGAGACAAACAGACAGACAGAAAAACAAAGAATTATATATAAAGTTTCTCTTGCATAACTGAAAGACCTAGTATAACCAGAAGTTTAGCTCAGACTAAACTATCACAAGGGAGCGTTCTTCAAAAGTTGCTCCCCCTACAATTGTCATACTCGAGTTGTCTCCCCCCTCACAATGGTCATACTCAAGTTGTCTCCCTGGCCATTCAACTACTGACATCTGCTATGCAGAATCCTGCCAGCTCATGAATACTTCCGTTCTCACTATAACCATACACGATTTGAAAAATCCTTCAAGTAAAACATATGGTCTCAAGTATGGTTTCTTAATTTGTTTTCGAACTAACCCCCCTCTCTCTCTCACGCTACACACACACACACACACATATATATACAGGGTGCGGACGATATCTGTTCGTAATTTTCAACTGCTAATTTTATGCCAATTTTTTTTACTTCTGTTGTCACTCTTGTCTTCATAAAAACAGTGACTATATTTCCATTATTTATTTTCAGAATAATTGATTATGAATAATTTTGAACCTCCAAATTTGTGGAAGAGACATGGAGTTCTTCTTGGAATCCGTGCCGGGAGGACAAATAAGACGAGAAAATCAACTCCCAGAACAACAGGTGGCTCGCTGTCTCATCCAAAGACGTGCCCAGAGTCATGCAGACAAAGTTTCCAGCAAGAACATTGGTCTTAGGTGTGGTCAGCAGTCAAGGTGACGTCATGCCACCTCACTTCTTCCCTGAGGGCCTCAAGCTGAACACCAATGGCTACATCCGCGTTCTGAGCGTGGTAGTAAAGCCCTGGATCGACAAGGTAGCTGCAGGTAGGCCGTACATGTGGCAGCAAGACTCAGTGCCCTGCCATACCAGCTGAAAGACCCAAGCCTGACTGTCAGAGAACTTCGTCGACCACACTTCACCTAACATCTGGCCTCCCAGCTCGCCTGACTGCAACCCCCTCGACTTCTTTGTGTGGGGCGCAGTGGAACGAGACACCAACAGATCTAGCTGCAATACGAAAGACGATCTGAAGGCCAGGATCACAAGTGCCTTTAGGGGCCTAAGTCGGGGGACTGTGACGAAGGCCTGTAGCCGGTTCCGAGGCCGCCTTGAGGCCGTCATCAAAGCCAATGGCGGGTTTATCGAGTGAGATCGAAAGAACAAGTCATGAAAACAAACTGACCCAAGTTTGATAAATAAATCTTAAAAAATAAAACTACTGTGTTATTTTTTCTTAGACAGTAATCTTGCGAACAGATATTGTCCGCACCCTGTATGTATATATATATATACAATGATATTAAATAAATGAAAACTATATTTATAAAACCATATTTATTCTATTATATATATTTCAAGGGTACCAAACTTTTGGTACGCTATCAAACATTTATATTTGTTGAATTACCAACAAATTGAATATCCCTTCTGCTTATAAATATATATATATGTATATGTACATGCAAAAAGTAAATAGAAACCACAAAGCAAACAACACAGTACAATGAAGAAATATATTACTTTAACACTTGAAATAATTGGAAAAGAATCTTTACATTTTGGACACTAGTCTTTCATCAAAAGATAGAATGAGAAATAGAAGAGGAAATAGGTAGATAGAGAGTGAGAAGAGGAAAGGACAGAAGAAAATATTTTAGAAAAAGCACGTGTATTCAGTCATACATTTTGGCATGTAGGAAAGAGGGATAGGATTCTGATTCCTTCAGGGAAGTGGGTCTGCTCAATATGTAGAAAGGGAGTTGGCATAAATTCCATCCAGGGAGACTCTTGAAAGTATAGGAGAGTTCTAAGGGTTAAAATTTACCATCTTGAAAATTTACCTCATGAACTTTAACTTCCTAGATGTTAACTTAGATATACATACACACACATACAAACCCTTCCACAAACCCAGTGAAAAAGTTAAGTATAGTCATATGGATTTTTGCCACCTCTTATAAAAAAAATGATATATTTGCCATGTCATGGCAAATTATCATGTAACTTAATATCACCTACATGTATATATCATCATCATCATCATCATCATCATCATCATCATCATCATCATCATTTTACGTCTGATTTTCCCTGCTTGCAAGGGTGGGACTGGGATGATATATATATATATATATATTTCCAAACATGGAAGCAGGGACTAGAAAGAAAGGGTCTTAAAGTCAACCTGTCAAAGACTAAGGTTCTTGTAAGTAGACGAGAAAACAGAACCCAGATCCCCTCAGGGAAATGGCCTTGCTCAGTATGTAGGAAAGGTGTAGGTAGGAACTCTATCCTCTGCCCCAAATGCAAACAAAAGATACACAAGAGATGTAGTGGGATCTCAGGAAGATTAACTAAGAATGTAGGCTTCATATGTAGCAGCTGCACTGGGACAGCAAGCAGCAAACGACCACAGGAAACAAGCACCACCAAACTCTGTGAGGGCTCTGTAGAAACAGTAGACAGCTTCTGCTACCTAGGTGACCGAATTAGCAGTGGAGGTGGGTGTGTGTTCGGAAAGTACAATAACTAGGGTAAGAACGGGATGGAAGAAGTTCAGGGAGCTACTGCCACTGCTAGCTGCAAAAGGCTTTTCCCTCAAAATTAAAGGCAGACTGTATTATGCGTGTATATGAACAGCAATGTTACATGGTAGTGAGACATGAGTGCTGTCTGTAGAAGACTTACGTAGATTAGAAAGAAACGTAGCTTGCATGCTCCGATGGATGTGTAATAGTAATATATGCGAACGGCAAAGTATAAACGAATTGAGAGAGAGACTGAGCATAAGAGGAATCAAATGCTGTGTGCAGGAGAGGAGGTTGCGCTGGTATGGATATGTGATGTGTATGAAGGATGACAGCTGCATAAAAAGGTGCAGAGTACTAGAAGTCGATGGAAGCCGCGGAGTGGGGAGACCCAAGAAGACCTGGGATGAGGTGATAAAGGCTGATCTTATCCAATTACACCTCTCAAGGGTAATGACACACGACCGTGACCTCTGGTGTCACGCAGTAATACAGAAGACCCCCCCCCCCACAGGAACAAGCCGACGCTGAAGCATATAGACAATATGCCCCCACACCCTCCCACTTCAAAGTGGTCGTGGAGGTGCCACGGAAAAAAAGCACCCAGCACTCACTGTAAATGAGGTTGGTGTTAGGAAGGGTATCCAGATGTAGAAATCAAGCCAGAATCAGTTCCCCTATGATCAAGACAAGGTCAGCCAACTGGATACTGCTCACAACAGGACAACCTGTCTAACCCATACTAACGTGGAAGAACGGACGTAAAACAGTGATGATGATGATGATGATATATATATATATATATATTATAATAATAATAATAATTATTATTTCTACTTTTAGCACAAGGCCAGCAAAATACCCAGTGCATTACTGGTACTTTATTTTATCGACCACATAAGGATGAAAGGCAAATTAACCTCGACAGGATTTGAATTCAGACCGTAAAGGTATGTAACTATGCTAGAAAGCATTGCGTCCGGCCCTCTACCGATACTGCCAATTCACCAATAATAATAATAATACAAGGACGAATGGTTACTCTTTCATTACGTTTATTGGATAGTGACACGCGTTTCGCTACCGACCAGCTCACAGTTCGATCTGTATTGATCTGACCTGACTCTGGAATCAAAAGCTCGTCGGACCTCTGTAGTAGTAATATACATATAGTAATAATTATGAAGAACAAAATCCAAAGAGGGCTCAGTAAAGATTATATCGTCAGAGAACTTCTTCACAAACCAACAGATCGTCTTGCAGTTTTCCTTCTGTTGTAACATTTTTTAAAATACTTTCTTCTGCGTCTATAGATTGATTTTTTTGTTTCAGAAGATTCTGGAATACAGTGAAAGCAGCAATTCTTTGCTTCAACTTTAAGCTGTATTAATAATTTATATATATATATATATAAATTTAATATTTAATGACAATATTGACACCTCATTCCTGGCAGTATCGGTAGAGGGTCGGACGCCATGCTTTCCAGCAAAGTTACGACCCTTTACGATCTGAGTTCAAATCCCGCCGAGGTTGACTTTGCCTTTCATCCTTACGGGGTCGATAAAATAAAGTACCAGTAATGCACTGGGTAATTGCTGGCCTTGTGCCTAAAGTAGAAACAATTATTAATTATATATATATATCAAGTTTTCCTTGAGAATAAATATGGTTTTATAAATATAGTTTCCATTTATTTAATATCATTGAATATTATACTCCTGAAAATCTGTCGAGTGTTCTGAATCAGTTATAAACATATATTTGTTGAATTACCAACAAATTGAATATCCCTTTTGCTTATATTATATATATATATATATAATATATGTATATATATATATTTATACGTGTGTATATATGTATTTGTACATATATATATATGTATATGTATATGTATATATATTTGTGTGTATATATATATATATGAATATGTATATATTTATTTATGTATATGTGTAAATATATACACATATGAATATGAATATATTTATTTATATATGTATATATGTAAGATATGTGTGTATATCAACACACACACACACACACACACACACATATATATATAATTATGTGTGTGCTCACACGTGTGTGTGTGTGTGTCTGTGCGTGCACATAACATAGGTCACTGCAGTGTAAACACATTCTAGACACCTTAGTAATATATATATACCCAGGCTTCAAGCTGTTAAGAAAAAAAACTCTGGTGTTTAAAATATAACACATACTGAGTTCAATAGGTTTGTTTTGAAATGATAAATCTGGGGAAGTGTCCATTCTATCCATCTATTTATCTATCTGTCTGTCTATCTATCTATCAGTCTCTCTCTCTCTTTCTCGCTCTCTCTCTCTCTCACTCTCTCTATCTATCTATCAACCTATCTACCTACCTATCTGTCTCTCCCCATTTGTATTTGTCCCCTTCTTTTGTGCCCTTGTGGCTAATAAAGAAATTTATCTATCTATCTACCTACCTATCTGTCTACTTGTCTATCTATCTACATATATATATGTGCGTGTGTGTGTACGTGTGTGTATGTATATATACACACGCACACACACTCACACACACACCCGCGTGTATATACATGTATATACACACCATTATCACAACCCTACCACTACTACCACCACTGCCATCATCATCATCACCACCTTTAGGACAGTTCAACAAGTGCAGGGAGGGGTGGGGCTGCAGTACACCATTGTACAATGCATATATCTACCTCTACAGACAGCAGTCAATATATATTATATTTTAGTGGGGGAAGCATAGACTTAAGGACTCTCTCTGGCACCTACTGACCTCTTTTGCTACCTGTCAACCCCAAGTTTAGAATTATATATGTACTCACACACACACACACACACACACACACACACACACACACACACACACACACACACACACATACCATCATCATCACCAGTTAAGGGCTAGTTTCCATGTCTGCATGGGTTAGCAGTGCTGTTATGTTATGAGGCCAGATAAGTCAGGTGATCATGTCTTGCTCATGTAATCCATTTTTTGACTTGGTTTTCTAATGTTGGATGCCCTTCCTATTGCCAACCACTTTACACCTTATATGGGAGCTTTTTTTCCATAACAGCAGCATTAACACTTTACAGGGTGGATTCGGTCCTTCTTGTTGTGGGACCTATCTCTTCTGAATTATACTACTACATTACAACACATGGTTATTAAGAAGTATAAAATACAGATCTTTATGAATAAAAATGGTAGAAATAAAAGAAATAGTATTTTAATAAGTAATGATTTCACAAGGCTAGTAATTTGGGGGAAGGGAAAGTTGATTATATCAACACCAGTCAATTACTGGTGCTTTATTTTATCTACCCCATAAGGATGAAAGGCAAACCACGGTGGGATTTGAAATCAGAATGCAAAGGGCCGTAACTCTATGCTATGAAGAATGTTGCCCAACACTCTACTGATACTGATAATCCACCTCCTAATAAATAATGTAGAAGGATATCGAATATTTAATATATTATTTGAGTTACTTCACATTCTAGTGATGAGCAATTTTTAGCATTCCTCTCTACCTGCCTGCTTCTGTCCAGCAAGTGTTAATATTTCGAACACATGTAGCAATGTTACATGGTAGTAAGACCAGGGCGTTGTGTGCAGAAGACTTGCGTAGATTAGAAAGAAACAAAGCGTGCGTGCTCCGATGGATGTGTAATAGTAATATATGTGAACGGCAAAGCATAAACTAACTGAGAGAGAGACTAAACATACGAGGAATCAAATGTTGTGTGTAGGAGAGGAGGTTGTGTTGGTATGGACATGTGATGCATATGAAGGATGACAGTTGCTTAAAAAGGTGCAGAGCACTAAAAGTTGCTGGAAGCCTTGGAGTGGGGAGACCCAAGAAGACCTGGGACGAAGTGATAAAAAACTACCTTGCCCAATTGCACCTCTCAAAGGCAATCACACAGGACCGAGACCTCTGGCGCTACACAGTAATACAGAAGACCCGACTTCCCATGGGAACAAGCCAAAGCTGAAGCATATAGACAATATGTGCCCATGCCCCTCCCACTGTAAAGTGGTTGTGGAGGTGTCACAACAAAAAAGCACCCAGTCCACACTGTAAAGTTGTCATGTATGCGCAACAGTAAAAAAGCACCCATCACTCACTGTAAAAGAAGTTAGTGTTAGGAAGGGCATCCAGCTATAGAAATCAAGCCAAAATCAGTCCTGTATGAGTAAGATATGGTCACCTTACCTGGCATAGCTCTCAACAGGACAACCTGTCTAATCCATACTAGTGTGGAAACATTGACATTAATCAGTGATGATGATGATGATCATTTTACATAATGGTGGAAGTTTGATATCTAGTATGGTTCATAAGATGTGCCTACAGAAGAGAGCTAAACATCTTAACTTTGCATTTTATTTATTTAATGATGGTAATTGGCATTGTTTCTCATGGCTTGATACAGATCTGTCTAGGCTTGAAGAATTGTGATTTACTATTCTAAATGTCTCTTTCTGTAATTTGCATGACCTGGTCCATTAATTTGATGCCTCTGTAGTTTCCTTTGTCTAATGCATCACCTTTGCATTTGGAGCAGTTGATGTTGCTACTGCTTCACCAGTTATTGGTATAGGACCATTTTGTATTAATTGGTTTCTGATACAGGTGGTTAAGGTGTGGCCTACCATCCCAGATACTTTCAACATCTCAGAAAATATTCAATATATATATATATATATATATATATAAATATATCTATATATATATTTCGTTTCTGAATTTGTTTAGCAAGATTCTTTATCTGAAAACGTGTGTTGAAACCGATATTATTATACTTTGGGAGGGTCATGTTGCCAATAAGAAAGACACGCACCAGTTGCTTTCACTTCAATTTATTATAAATTAAATTTATAAATTTAGGAATTTATAAATTTCAGGTTGGTTGGTTGGTTCCACCATATATTGTCAAAGTTCTTTCGTCACACATTCTGTGACCTCTTCAGTGACTGGGGATTCTTTTCTTTGTTTTTGTGCCTCTCCTTTGTTCTGTCCTACGCCATTTGTTTTTGTGTGTGTTGTGTGCTTAGTTTGCGCATGTGTTACATCCGGGTGTCTGTGTGTGTTTATATTTGTTTATTTATTTGTTTATTTACATGTTACTGGTTAGTTGTTTGTTCTATGTGTGTGTGTGTTTTCATTTTGTCCTTAATTGTAAGTTGTGATGTTGCTGTTCCATTCATGTTTTCTACTTAATTTTGGTTGGAGTTCATTTATGTTTATTGGCAACATGACCCTCCCAAAGTATAACAATATATATATATATATATATTTATATATATATATATATATATATATATATATATATATATATATATCTTATATATATATAATATATATATATATGTATGTAAAAGGTAAACAGAAATAACAACACAATCGGTACAGTATATGGAAGGAATATATTAGGTTAACGCTTGATATAACAGGAAGGGGGTCTTAACATTTTATCACCAGCTATATATATATATATATATATATATATATTAGGTATAGGATTATCCAAAATGTAGTGATGGTTAATTACTACACTGGATATGGTTGACGTACGGTAAGAGATTACTCTACGAGTTATGGAAGAATTGTTCAAGAAACTAAGTTCCTGATCCTTCAGTATTCCGGAGTGTATATAAAGAATGAATAATAACAGGTAGACATCATAAAAAGGTAGTTTATTCCGTGTGCTTACAAGTGTTTCCACGGTGGTGCTGAAGCCTAGAACTCCAAAACTATTAGACTATCATACTCCACGGCACCAAACCTTGAAGCATACATAAAAAACTTAACTTAAGGCAATTGAACAACTCTACTAAACAAAACATTTTAGTAACAGATGGGCAGAACGCAATATCTGCCTCCCAACCACTAAATGGGAGACGGGTATTGCACAACCCACCTGTACCGCTATCACAACCTATCCATGGTATACCCGCTACCTACAACAAAGCATGTAACTGCCATCTACCTGAAAGATGTCCATTGCAGAATGAATGCCTAAAGTCCAACATTGTTTACCAATGCACGGTTGAATCGGACGACCAGAAATGGTATTATATCGGATCTACCACCACATCGTTTAAATCTCGCTGGTACCGTCATCGATTCTCAATCAAACATCAGAATCACCGTTTTGTGACCACGCTCGCCAACAAGACCTGGCAACTCCGTGAACACAACCAAGAGTTCACCTTAAAATGGGATATACTTTCCAGCGCAAATGCATATCGGAGTGGTTTGAAGTACTGCAGGTTATGTAACCTTGAGCTATTTTACATACTAAAATCCAAAAACAAACTACTTAACGATAGAATTGAACGATCATTATACTACAACCACAAACTAAAAGCTAAATTCTCTCACTATAAAATAACTTAACATTCGAACCCGTAACTACAACACCACTTTCTAGCTAACAACCCTCTCTTCCCCCCACACTACAAGACCATACACTGCTTATCACTATACATGGTAACTCAGTACAACTCCTAGAATACTACTACAAAACCAAAAGTTCACTCACCACACATATTTATCTGTCCCCTCTCTACCTATATATCTCTCTCTACATCCATTACACTCTCGCTCTCTCACCTTTGACCTACCTCCCTCTCAACATTTATGAACCTGCCCTCTGGGGCAATAAATAATTCCGACCTCAACTATCTACGCATCTCTCCAAAAGTAACTAATAAAACCCCTACCATAACATTTTGATTAAGATATCTACAAGCCACTCTCTCCTACTTCTCCAACCCCTGCATATCTTTCCTTCTCTCTCCTTCTTCCCTACTTTTCTCTCTTCCTGTTCCACTCTATCTTCCCCAACAACCCCACTTAAGGGTTTTTACATTGTATATTTACCATTCTGCTCTGAGGAAACAGTGGTCACAGCATCGGATATTCGAGTTCGGCAAATACTTGTGAATTTGCACGTAGCGGAACTAGGCTGCAGCACCACCGTGGAAACACTTGTAAGCACACGGAATAAACTACCTTTTTATGATGTCTACCTGTTATTATTCATTCTTTATATATATATATATATATATATAGGTGCTGATTTCTATCCTTTGAAGTAAATTTTACCTGATGCTACCATTGATAGCATTTTGCTGTTTTAGTAGCTTCCTTGCATTGAGTTCTTCTCATTATTCTACAAATTTTATTTTACTCATGCTTCAAACTCAATTTTCTTCCCTAACTGCTCTATGTGTTGATTATTTTATCTTGGACTGTTTCAGTTTCACATCTGAAAAGAGGGTAATAGCCCTGAAATGTCATGCTAAATACATTGGCTAAAACATTACATTGTTTTGTTTGTTTCATTTGTCATCATTTGCCCTTTATATTTGTCTACTGCATTGTTGTGTCTTTAAAAAAAAGTTTATCATCTTTTACTATATATTTGACAATGCTTTGGATTAACCTCACTACTCTCTCTCTATCTCTCTCTCTCTCTCACTATATTTATATAGGAGGGAGTAGGTAGAAATTCCATTCTATGCCCCAAATGCAAACTATGGGTACATAAAAGATGTAGTGGGATCACAGGCAAACTATCTAAGAATGTATATTTTATATGTGGCTGATGCTCAGGTGCAGTAAGTATCAACGGCCCAGATGGTTCTATAGAAATAGTAGACACTTTCCGTTACCTGGGTGTCAAAATCAGCAGTGGAGGAGGATGCTCTGAAAGTACAGTAGCCAGAGTTAGAACGGGATGGAAAAAGTTCAGAGAGCTAATACCGCTGTTGGCCACAAGGGGTTTTTCTCTAAAAGTGAAAGGCAGACTATATGATGCTTATATACGAACAGCGATATTATGTGGTAGTGAGACTTGGGCATTGTGTGCTGAAGACCTGTGTGGATTAGAAAGAAATGAAGCTTGCATACTCTGCTGGATGTGTAACAGTAATGTGTGCGAACAGCAAAGCATAAACGAATTGAGAGAGAGACTAAACATAAGAGGTATCAAATGTTGTGTTCTGTAGAGGAGTTTATGTTGGTATAGACATGTGATGCGTATGAAGGATAACAGCTGTATACAAAAGTGCAGAGCAATGAAAATTGATGGAAGCTATGGAGTGGGTAGACCAAGAAAAACCTGGGACAAGGTTTGCTCACTTACACCTCTCTAAGACAATGTCACTGGATCGAGATCTTTGGTACCATGCAGTGGTACAGAAGACCCGCCTTCCTTTGCATACAAACCTACAGTCAGTAGGCACCTCTTAACCCAATGTACACTCCACCACACACACCCAACCCCATCCTCCTATTTCCGTCCACTGTGTTAGTGACACAACAATAATCACTCAGTCCACACTGTAAAGTGGTCATGTAGAAAACACGGTAAAAAAGGCTCCCAGTCCACACAGTGGATGTGGTTGGTGTTAGGAAGGGCATCCAGCCATAGCAAACCTGCCAGAGACACTTCCGTGCGAACGAGACACGGTCTCCCAACCAATCCTGAGTCAAATGGAACAAAATTGTTTAACCCATGCTAACGTGGAAGATGGATGTTAAACGATGATGATGATGATGATATATTTAGTAGATCAATACGGATTGAACCGTGAGCTGATCAATAGCGAAATGCATGTCACTACTCAATAAACGTATTGAAGACAACAAATTGTCCTTTTTATTATATATGTGTGTGTGTGTGTGTGTGTATACATACTGGTCATCTAGCTATAGAAAACTGCCTCAAGTAGCTTCATCCAGTGTAATGGGCCGTAACTCTATGCCACAAAGCATGGTATCGATGCTCTACCGATACTGCCAATCCACCTTAGTTAGTAAAAATAATAACAATAATACATAGAGTTGATAGGTTTAAATTATATTTAAAATACTGCTAATCATATATATATTGTAAAAATGTTTTCTTTTAGAAAGTAACCAACCTTTTTGTTACCATATTTTTAATAAAAGAGACTGCTTATCACTTCCAAATAATCAAACATTTAGCAATGTAACTAACTTCCTCATTATTAAGTTGGCATTAGCATCCAGCTGTAGAAACCATATCAAACAAAGGGTTGAGCAGACTCTTCAGTTCTGTCAAGGATATGACAACCTTCATAGTGCTTGTACCACAATCAAATACACCCAGTACACTCTGTAAAGTGGCTGGTGATAGGGATAGTATCCATCTGGAGAAACCATACCAAAACTAGAACGTATGTCAGCAAAACATGACCCCTGGCTCATCTAGCCCTGATTAAGTAAGGACAACCTCACTCCATCCCTTACTATCGTATCTTATTCTTCCACAACTAACTCTTAAATTCATTTTGTTTCTTTTAACTCCATCTAACCTTGTACACTTTTACTTTGTAGACTTGTACACTTTTGCTTTGAAAGAACAGAAACATGTGGGAAACACAGAAACTTCTATAATGTTAGTGTCATGATATAAAAATACCCATTACACTTTCTAAAGTGGTTAACAATTGAATAAAGACAATGTAGAGTAGAGAGAAGCCTTTAATTGTGACAACATCATTCATTACAAGCTGTATCATGATGATGATATGATAACATACACCCAGTACATTTTGTAAAGTGGTTGGTGCTCAAACAGATATAATATAGGGTTCAAAGGACCATTTTTGGGGTCTCAAATAGCTCCCTAGATTAAAGTGGTGTGAATGTTGATATCAAGAGGATGAACTTCACAAAGAAGGCACTTTGGTAGAGGTGTGTCAAGGTAGACTGGGGGAGAAGTGGTGAAAGCTGATTTCAGGAGGGTGAACCTCACAAAGGAGGCACTTTCGTAGAAGTGATGAAAGTTGATCTGATGAAGACAATGACAAAAGAAAGAGACAAGTGGAAGGAAGTTTGATAGAGGAAGACCAGAGACTTAGACAGAATTGATGGAGGGTTACTGTGGTGGAGAAGATCTGTCCAACCCTTGCAAGCAAACACAATCAGAAAACAGGTGTAATAATGCAGATAACAGGATATATTAATTAGCAGTAATCAAAACTATTTTTTTTTAAATTGACAGGCTCTTTGTATTAATACAAAATTTCACAAAAAAATTTGTAAATGTCATCTTTCCACAAGTGCCTCTAAATGTCGCTGTTTTGTTATAAATGTCATCTTTTCATCACTTATAAAAAAATGTCATCTTTTTGTTGCTTATAAATGTCATCTTTATAAATTTTCGTTGTTTATAAATGTCATCTTTTTCCTTTTCTTACTTTAATTTCAAAATGTTAATTTAAACAAACTACCATTTGATCTGATTTGTTTCAAGTTTATTGCTTTTGTCTGGTAGTTTAAGGTGAAGTGATAATGTCTCAGGAAGGATCCATAGAAGTGGTTGATAGCTTCTGTTACCTAGGTGATATAATAAGCAATAGACAAGATTGCATTGAGAGCATAGTAGTTAGGATGGAAAAAGTTCAGAGACCTACTACCGCTGTTGACAACGAAAGGTTTCTCTCAAAACATTGATGACAATGCTTCTAGGACAGAATAAAATAGTCAGACTAGTCCTGGAGTTGATAAAACAACTTTTATTCCATATCCTCTCACAACAAAACAGCTCTTAACAGATTTATTAGCATTAAAAACTCATAAGGATACATATCAGCAAGTTTGGGGAATTTTAAGGACTTTTAGGGATATTCTCTCTGACCCTATCTCAAAGATAATGGAGATTGTTGCAAATGACTATTTCCTGAATGCACTTACATTGTTTTACCCTTTCAATACTTGTATGGATTTCATAGGGTCAGATCTACTAGAAATCTTTTCTATCCTATGTAGTCACACACCAATAGTCTCTCACCCTTCAAAACTTGAAATGGAGCCCCTGCAGGTTTTATGTTTTATTTGTTTCAGCAATTTTTTTCTAGAACAAAAACATATATATCATTTTAAACCTTATGTTTACTCTTTCTTTATGTCATTCATTTAAAAAATATAAATTGTATTTTTGTCAATTTTCAGATCTTTGAAATTTAGATGGCAAAACAGGATTTCTGTAAAATGAGTCTAAACTCGACATCAGTACATCACAAATGACTATAAACATCAATGAAGTTTGGGGGCCAAAGAAACAGTAAGGAATGTTCAGTGCAATGTTAATTTAAAACATTCCATCATGGTAAATTCATAAAGATGAATTGAAGGCTTTGGAGGAAGCAAATCCTCACAAAACTGTTCAACAGCTTGCAGAAGAGCATTGGAATAATTTCTGAAAATTTGAACCAAATTGAAAAGTTGAAGAAGCTTGAAAATGAATGTCACATGAATTGAAAGAAAACCAGAAAAATTGTCTTTATGAAGACTGCTCTTCACTTTTGCAAAAGAAAAATTATCCACTTCTTGATTACATTGTGATATGCAATGAAAAGTGGATCCTATACATGGATGATCAGCACTGAGTTTGAACTGGGATGAAGCTCCTAAACACTTCCCAAATCAAAGTTCTATAAAAAGAAATGTAGACCAGATGTTTTTGTAGTGGCACCAGCACACTACTACAGTAATGAGACAGAGGAAGGACTATAGCATGCTGATGCACAAATGACTGTAATGCATTAATTAGTAAGTGAAGGCTTGGCCACTCATTCAGTTATTTTTCTTTTAGTTTTATCTCCTAATTCCCCTTCCTTTTCCATGCACAACCGTGCCAGCATGGAAAGTCATGCTTACCCACCACTATACTACCAAATGTTACTTACTTATCCTAATGTCACATACCACCCCACAATGTGGACAAATCCCATTCTCAGATGTAAGCATACTACTGCTGAAATATGATAGTACTGGTACTACCATAAAATACAGCCACTGTAAAGTGGTAGTGCTGGTGCCACAAAAAACAAAACAAAAAAAAGCACTCAGTCCAACCCGCCTAGTACATGCCGTGAAGTGGTTGGCATTAGGAAGGGCATCTAGCCATAGAAATTATGCCAAAATGAGCAAGACACAGTCATCTGACCAACCTGTCTATCTTCAGAGAATAACAGCCCATCTAACACATGAGAGGTTGGAAAATTGATGTACATGATGATGATAATAACGATGATGATGATGATAATGTGCAGGGTATGTGTATGTAGCAACTTCACCCTCCTCGATATGTGAGCATGCATCGATTACCAAATCTACTGCTCAGAAAGTTGGTTTTCTCTGTCGTGCCAGAAATATTTTGTCACATGAAAATACCTTACATCTTTATAAATCTACCATTTGCCTTAGATCTTTATAAATCTTACATCTTTATAAATCTACCACTTGTTCTGAGTACTGTTGCCATATCTAACCTGGTGTTTCTGCCATGCACATTGGGAGACTAGATAAAATCCAAAGAAGAATTGTCAACATTATTGGATCTAACTTATGTCAGCTTTGTTCACTATCACATTGTTGATATGTTGCCGCTCTTTTTCTACAAATATTTTCATAGAAATTGTTCTGATGAGCTTTCCTCTTTGTTGCCTCATTTTCATGAGTTTAAGTAGAGCACTAGATTGAAGGGTAGGTTCCATCCATTTACAGTTAAAATTCCTTAATACAATCATAAATCTTATTCTGATAGTTTCTTCCCTCCCATATCTTGCCAATGAAATTCTCTTCTGGCTTCTTGCTTTCCTGGCCCACTACAATTTGCAAACATTTATAAGCAACATCAATTGTCATCTTCTCCTTCCTTGAATTATATTCTCACTGTCTTGTCCTTGCTCTTTATCAGTAACCCCTTGTATTTTAGTGGCTTTATTGCCTGCTTGGGATTATGTTCTCTCTGTCTTGTCCTTCTCCCTTCTCAGTAACCCTTGCATTTTAGTGGCTTTATTACTTTGTTTGGGCTGAAAGAAAAAAGAAAATGTGAGAAGCCCTGGTGAATCTAGGGCAGTTAGCTTGAATATTTCTAAGGCTTTTGACAACATTTGGCACATTAAACTTCTTCATAAGTTGAGGGTTTATTGTGTTTCTGGACGGATTTTCAAACTGATTTCGTTTTTCTTATCAAATCACATACTGAAGGTTGTCTTGAAGGACCATGTCTTGCTTATACAGAACTGGCTCTGATTTGGTTTCTACAACTGGATGCCATTCCTAACGCCAACCACATTTCCGGTGTGTACTGGGTGCTTTTTGTCAGGACAGCTACATGACTTCTTTACAGTGTGGACTGGGCATTTTTTGTCATGTCACCTACATGACCACTTAATAGTATGGACAAAGCACTTTTTGTTGTAACACTCACACAACTAATTTACAATATGGGTTGGGTGATTTTTGTCATGTCACCAAAGTTTATCTATTGCCAAAATATCCATTGGGTGGGGGTGAGGGATACAAGCTAGATGGAGAGCCTAGAAACCATCATGACTTACTACCAATTTCGATGGGCTGGACACCTTGCCTAAATGCCAGACTTACCTAAACCCATCTGCCTACCCAGACAAATCCTCTTCTTAGAGCTTGCATCTGGCAGGTGACCACATGTAGCTCCATATCATCAATTCAAGAATCAGTTCAAAACACCTTGCTGAAGACAGAAATTGATCCGATCAATTGTGAGCCGGAAGCTGCAGAAAGAACCAATTGGAGAAGAACAATCCATGAAAAAAAACCTCCTTCGAAAACACCAGAAGGCAAATAGAAGAGATGAACAGAGAACAAAGTAAAGAAAGAGCTTTCCATCCCTTGAACCCTCTACCCTACCATGTTATGGATGCCGACATCTCTTCAGATCCAACATAGAAATCATTTCACACAGAAGGAAAAATCGATGAGCATCCCAATACTCAGCAATGAGTTCCGCCAACATGACGACGATATACATCATCGTCCTCATCATTTTTACATCCATTTTTCTACACTTGCATGGGTTGGACAGGTCCTACTCAGCATGGCATCTCTCCACTTGTCGCAATCCTTTGTCATCTCCTCTGTGAGTTTTAGTGATGTTAAGTCAGCTCTCACAACCTCAGCCCAGGTCTTTCTTGGTCTACCTCAACTGTGGCTTCCTTCCACTGGCATTTCCTGGCACATCTTCACCCACCGATCATCGTCTATGCACATCACATGTACATACAAATGCATCACATGTACTCTCCTGCATACCATCTCAGATTTCTCTTAAATCCAGCTTCTCCCTCAACTCATCCAAGCTCTGCCTTTCTGTCTCCCTTATATTGTTCATCTAACAAAGCATGGTTACTTCAATTCTCTCCAGTCAATGAATATCTTCTGCAATCATAGCCCATGTTTCACTACTATGCAGCATTGCACTTCACACACAGGTGTAGAGAGAAACCTTTTGTTGTCAACAGTGGTAGTAGCTCTCTAAACTTTTTCTATCCTATCCTTATTCTAGCTATTATGTTCTCAGATCACCCCCTCCATTCCATTACTAATTATGTCACCTAGATAGCAGAAGCTATCAACATGTCTATGGGTACTTCCTGTGACTGGAATAGGTTTACATCACTGGCTATATTCCCCTTGGTTACCCCTTTGTATCTTCTACATACAAAGTTTTTTTTCTTGTTGGTCTACTTGTTATCCTATTTCATCTCTGGTGTACTCAAGATTTACATTGTGTACATTATATGGAGTTTATGCCTACTCTCTTTCTACATGTTGAACAGGGCCACTTCCCTGAAGGGATCAGCGTCTTATCTTCTTTCCTACTTTCCAGCACCCTCAAACCTTTTGATTCCAAATACTATTTCCATAGTCAGAATTTATTTTCTAAATCTTTGAAGAATTTGGCTATAGAATTTTGCATAGAGAAGTTCACATAGGCAGCCAGTTATAGCTTGGAGAACTATGCTGAACAGCAATGGGCTAAGAACCGAACATTGTTGAACTCTTACCTGTACCTTTAATTCCTGACTAAACTCACTTCCTACACTCACTTTACTGACAGCTCCTCTGTAAAAGCTTGCACTACTCACACCATCCATTTTTCTACCCCTAATTTCCTTAAGGACCACCAGATACTGGATTGAGATATTCTGCCAAATGTTTTTTCTAGATCAACAAAAGCTAAATATAGTGGCTTATATTTGACAAAGAACTTCCCTTGTAGTTACCTCACTAAAATGAGGGCGTCTGTAGTACCTTTCCCAGGCATGAAACTAAACTGCATCTCATCTAATTTGACCCTTACTCTAATTAGTTGCTCTATAACTCTTTCAAACACTTTCATAACTTGGTCCATTAGTTTTATTCCTCTACAGTTGCTCCTCTCTAGGGCATTACCTTTGCCCTTGTAGTAATTTATGTTTGTACAGCTGCACCAGTCATTGGGTACGACTCAGTCCTGTATTACTTGATTGATTATGTGGGCTATTAGATTCCTATTTCACCCAATGTTTTTAGCACTTCAGCAACTATCTCTGAATGTCCCACAGCTCTACTGTTCTTCATCTCTATGATTGCTTCTTTAACCCTACAACTATATATTTCAATAGCTGGTCCTTATGTTAGGGGTAGTTTCTCCTCTTCCCATTTATTCTCTGCATTCATTAATCTCTCATAGTAACATTTTGAGCATCAGTGGTGCTAAATTCACTTGTAATTTTTAACACTCTTTTCCTGAACAACATCCTGATTTATATTGACACACTGTCTTGTGATGCAGAACACATCATCTCTCTGATCCTCAAGTCCTAAGATGTTGGCCAAGCTGTGTATACTTGTCGTCTAACAGGCACAAGTCTCGTCAGTAGTTTGCAAAATGTTGTCATGCAAGAATTTCCACTTGTCCTCTATGTTATATGTACCTAGCTCATCACCCCTCTCATCTACTGCATCCTGTAGAGCCTTTCTAAACCTTTTTAACTAAAAGGTCCTTTAGCTTCCAAACCATCCATCTCCATACTTTTCTCTGTATCTTGTTCAGGTTTGTGTTTATTTTGATGTCGCTAATAACTAACTTGTGTTGAGCAGAGCATTCTTCTCCAGGAAAGTCCTTCATATTTATTACAGTCTGTTTATCTCATCATCTTATGAGTAAGTAATTAATCTGGCTTGTATGTTCACCTGATTGATATCAAACCAGGTGGCTGAGTTCCTGAAATTTGTATTAGTTCATGCAAATGGTTAGTTCATTCATGTCACAGAATTTCAGAGGCCCCATTCCTTCTTTATTTCTTGAGCCATAACCATAGCCACCGTGAATTCCACAGAGTCGGTCCTGGTGCTGCACCACATCCATTGAAGTTGCCTACCAAGATGATAAGTTCCTTTTCATCAGTAAAAGTTCCTCACAAAACCTGTCCTTTTGTTCTTTACTTAGTTCTGCCAGTGGAGCATAAGTAGATGTATTTGTCACCATTCTATTTCCTACAGATATTCTAAGCTTTATGATTCTGTCACTTCCTCTAACTACCTCTATCACCTTATCTATCCATTTCTCAGCTTGTAAGATGCCTACACCTCCTACTCCATCTCACTTCCTACCCAATAAAGTTTGTATCTATTGTATTTGCCTGTGAGTAGTCTCACTGAGGCACCCCTCTATCTCACTTCTTGTACACAGCATACATCTACTACTCTTCCCTCTAACAGCTCCATAATTTCACCTGATTTACCTTTCAGGGTGCCAACATTGAGGGTGGCAGTCATAAGGTTTGTACCTTGACAGTTGTTTTAACTTCCTTGGGTAGAAGTTCGATGTACCTGAAAGTGGAAAAGACTGTGCGGCTGCTTGATGATGCTAGAGGGTAGCAATCAACCTTGATGATGTAACAGGGTAAGTGAAGGAGGAAAGCAACAGACGATAAGGTCATAGAAATAAGGGGTTGTAAGACAATATCATAAAACAATTAACTGGAAGGTGGTGGAGAGGGGGTGGGTGGGCGGTATATGGAGCCGATAGAGCCAAAGTAAGCAAATGGGGAACCTCGAAAAAGAATGGAAAATTGAAATTTTACTGAATGGAGTAATTAGTTCAAAATATAGGTAGAAATAAAATCTTATCTTTCTATGGCTGGCCTTGAGAGAGGGACACCATCACATGTAGTGTGGCTTGCTTGTTTAGACAAATTGAATTCGTGCTAGCCCACCAAATTTTCCACTTGCTCAATGATTTTAAAGAACCTGTATTTCCCAGTACAAGTCTGTATATCAGAGTGCACACAATCAGTTAGTTAGTGGCAAAAACAGTGTTATGTGGGAACTCCATATATATATATATACACATAATATATTTATTTATTTAATCAATTTAAACGTCCGTATAGAACTAGTAAGCTATGGCAGACTAGAAGACATATCTAATATCCCATATAATTAAGAAACAAGGACTTCAGAAGGCAAAAGAAGCATATATATATATATATACATATATATATAGGAAAATGTTTGACCCCGACGGCAGAGCTCAAGCCGTTTCGATGGCTATTTCTGGATGGCTTGAGCTCTGCCGTCTGGGTCAAACATTTTCCTATTACCCACTCTACTACCCTAAGTATTGAGTACTCTGGTGCGTTATGGTCCATCAGGTTCCTTACCACACCTCCTTCATTATATATATATAAAGGGAGAAAACAAGGACCTCTATATAGCAGCTAAAAGTTTGTTGTAGAATCTTTATGAAGCCTCCATATTTACAGATAATGCACCTCGAATCTTGGTAGTTATTTAAAGACCAGCTTCAAGATGTTCCCTCTCTCAGAATAATAGTTTTTTTTCTACATTGAAATAAATAGTGCCATAGAGTTTCTGGGTAGGCTCCACAAGAACATGGAAGTGATTCTATATGACCTGTTCTTGATAAAATATAGTTCAAGGGTATATGGCCCATTCGTAACCAACATAGTCTTTGTTTATTAATACTATTCAGTGTCTGATATATTTTAAACGTTGACAGATCTGACTTAGATACTGGAGGATTGAAATTTGAGAGCTTATCTCTAGATTCTTCCCCAATTTTTCCCACCCTTGGCTAATTATGTTTTTGCTGAATGATTTGACTCACGATAGATTTAAAATGTATGTGTACACACACACACACACACACACATATATATATATATATATATATATATATATATATATATATATATATATATATACACACACACATATATATATACACAGAGTGTATGAGCAAGATGTAGTCACCTGACTAGTCTATATATATATATTTATCATCATAATTGAATGGTTATTTTCCATACAAGCTGGGTTAGATGGGTTGTTTACATACTGAGGCTAGACTTGTGAGGTGACTACATCTTGCTCATACACTCTGTTTTTAGCTTGGTTTGAATAGCTGTATGCCCTTCCTAATGTCAACCACTTTACATCCTGTACTGGGAGCACTTTATTGTGACTTTGGCACTACCACCTATCAGGGTGGACTAGCTGCTCATATATTCACTACAAGTTTACAGTGCAGATAGGATGCTTTTTATAATGGCACCAACACTACAATTTTACAGTGTGGGCTGGGTGCATTTTTACATGGCACCGGTATTATCTCTTTACTTTCAATAGATAGGATGTTCATTGTGCCCTTGGTCAGAACAAAGAGGCATAGATAAGATTGAAAAGTAAGAATGGTGGGTGGTGTGGCTATATACTGCATGTCGGGAGGGGAAGGACATACCACCATGGGTGGGGAGGTGTCTGGCATTATATTGTTTTCCATGTTGGCATGGGTTGGATGGTGAAGGTGTATTGGGGACCTGGGTTGAGTGGATCATGTGATTTGGAGAAATGAGTGAAGCGGAGAGAGATTGGTCACCCTGATTTTCCATATTGGCATGGGTTGGATGAGGGGAGAAATTGGTTTGTAACGGAATGGACTAAGGAAGGGGTTTAAATAGTGTGGGGTGAATGGGAACAAGATAGAGGAAGATAGACAAGAACATACTGGTAGGTGGGTAGGGGTTAGATAATGTGGGTGATTGGGAACAAGGTAGAGGAAGGTAGACAATAACATACCAGTAGATGGGGGCCATCCACTAAATGTTCATTTCATCCTGGTTGTATGGTAAGGCAAGTCTCCTACGGTACATCATTATTTCGATCCTAGGTCATCTCCTTCATCTAACTTCACCACATTGTCCTAAGTTTTCCTAGTCCGTCTCCTTCCAGAGGTTCTACAAACTTCAAGTGCTCTGAATTTTTTATGCAGCTGTCATCCTTCATAGATATTACCTGTACACACCAGCATAGTTTCCTCTCCTTCACACTACATCAGATTTCTCTTGCGTCCAGTTTCTCTCTCAGCTCATTCATGCTTTGTTGCTCATGTATACTACAGTTACACATCTATAAAAGCATGCTTGCTTTGTTTCTTGGCAATCTTTGTAAATCCTCTGTACACAAAGCCCAAGTCTCACACACATCATAAGATTTTCCCCCTATCACTCTGAAAGAGAGGCACTTTGTAGACTGCTGTGGTAGAAAAACCCTCAACTTTTTCCAACCAGTCTTTATCCTGGCTATTCTACTTTCAGAATATCCATCTCATCTGATAATTTGCACCCTAGGTAATAAAAACTGTCAACTATGTCTAGGAAACCATTTGAGCATTCAATGGAACTTGTTTCTTATGGGCTCTTACTGTTTACATTTTATATGTATATATTTTATATACAAAATAAATGTATATAAGCTATAGCTTATTCGTGTGTCTGAGTAGTGGCTGAGTAGACATGATGATGGATAAAGAAACCTGAATCACCTAAGTGTGTCCTTCTCACTTGGCTACTAAGATAGCTGTGACATGTTTGAGCATAAAATAGTCATAGTGACACTTATATAATTATATTACTCATGAACATTTTGTTTATGCTTTTGTGTATACCTCCATCAATATGTGCACGTGCACACATACATAACTCTCTCTCTCTCTCTCTCTCTCTCTCTCTCTCTCTCTCTCTCTCTCTCTCTCTCTCTCTCTCTCTCTGTCTTTAATGTTGTTAGACCAGGTTTTTCTTTGCCTCTTCTTTGTCCTTCGTCGACTGTGCCCTGGAGGATGGTTTTTGACAAGGAGCTTTGGCAGGATACGTAACCATACCAGGTAAGTTTTCATCTTTTCACTATCACAAAGAGTGGTTCCTGTCTACCAACATATTTGTTAACTTGCTGACTGACAAAGCTGTTTGTTTTGTGCTCCATGTATGGGATGTGTAGCAACCTTCTGAAGTACTTGTGTTCAAATGACTGTATTCTTCATTCCATACCAGCTCTGAGAGTCCAGCTCTCATACAAAAGAACCAAAGTCACCAAGGACCTGCATAGTTTGAGTTTTGTTGAAAAACTGATAAAGTTGCTTTTCCATATGACATTCAACTTTACCATGGCAGTAAGTAGTGACTAGGGTGAATCTTGTCAGCATTTCCTTTTGTGATCCGCCATCTTTGGTCAGAGTGGATCCTTGGTATGTGTTGGTGTTGAATTCTCCAAGTTTTCCTCTGTTCAGCATGATGTTGGTTGCTGAATTCTGATTATTACTATTAACCAGAATCCTGCTCTTTTCTGAGCTGATCTCCATTCTATATGCTCCTGATAGTTTTTCCAGTCTGGTAGTGAGCTCCTGGAGTTCTGCTTCACTGCTTTCTAAGAGATCAATGTCATCAGAAAATCACAGGTTGGAAATGGACCTTCCTCCAATGGAAACTGAAGTGTGGAAGTCTTGGAGAGTCTCTTGTGTGTTATTTACAGGAAGATGTTGAAAAGTACTGGAAAAAGGAGACACCTTGTTGACCTCCCACTTTTGTCTTAAAGAATTCTCCAATGTTGTTATTCAGGAGAACTGCACTCTTTCAGTTGTCACAAGGTGATTTGATTACTTTAATGAGGTTGGTGTCAAAGTTGTAATCCTTCATCACCTTCCACAAACCCTCATACCAAACATGGTCAAAGGTTTTTTTTTAAATCAATGAAATTATAATAGAAGTCAGATTGGTGCTGCAGGTGTTTCTCAGTGAGAAGTCTGATGTTAAATATCTGATCTGTTGTACTTCCTTTTGGCTTGAATCCTGCCTGTTCTTTTGCCATTTGTATGAATATATATATATATATATATATATATATATATATATATCAAAGGTATATATTGAGTTAGAAACTCAAAATAGTCTCTTACAATAAAATAGCTCTAAGAAAGAGATATTTCTGAGCCGTATATTATAATTGAATATAAAAGAAAGACGAACACATATATATACATATATGTGTTCAAATCGTAAGGGACCAGATTCGCTAAGGTGAAAAGAATACTAACTATAGACAATAGGGTTTGTCTGTCTCAATTTAAGAATAATTCAAGAAAATAAATACAAACCGGAATTGTGGTAACTACCTATCACCCAGACAGCTTTTGGTACTGCTGTTTCGCAAAATTAATTGTGAATAGGAATGCCAATTCTTGCTCATCAGTGGGTTAATTTGTTGAGCTAATTCAAATGTCGAATAAACCTGGTTGCTATTTTTAGTGGTGTAAGTTTGTGAGACGCTCTAAGTTCAGATACCATGTGCGTTGTTATACATATGCACACTATTCAGTTTCTAAATATACTTAGAAGTGTCTAGGATCCTAATTCTTCACCCACTGATGAGCAAGAATTGCCATTCCTATTCACAATTAATATTGCGAAACAGCACCAAAAGCTGTCTGGGTGATTGGTAGTTACCACAATTCCGGTTTGTATTTATTTTCTTGAATTATTCTTAAATTGAGTCAGGCAAACCCTATTGTCTATAGTTAGTATTCTTTTCACCTTAGCGAATCTGGTCCCTTACGGTTTGAACACATATATGTATATATCTGTGTTCGTCTTTCTTTTATATTCAATTATATATATATATATATATATTATATATACATATATATGAATAATCAAAATAAGACTTGTCCTAATTAGAACTACTGTGACAATAATATCCGCTTATGCACCCCAATCCGGACTGCCTGGCGTTATAAAAGACAGGTTCTATGAGTCGCTAATGCTCACTACCTCCCAACTAACCGATAGTGACTACATAATTATTGCTGGCGACCTAAATGGTCGTGTTGGACAACATTGTGATGGCTATGACGGAATCCATGGAGGCTACGGGTTTGGTACTAGAAATGAGGAAGGATTCAGATTCCTGGAATTCTGTGACGCTAATAACCTAACTATCTGTAACACAAACTTCAAAAAACGAGACAATCACTTGATCACCTATAGATCAGGGTAACACGCCAGTCAGATAGATTATATCCAACCAAAGTGTTGTAAAGACTACATCCCTCCCCCGTGAAGAATGGACCTCCCAACATAGCCTCATAGTTAGTAACCTCATAGTCAGGACGAGACGTACTCGACAACAGAGGAGGACTACCCTGAGAAGAAGAATATGGAAGTTAAAGGACCCCACAGCCAGTAACAAATTTAAAAGCATATTACTTGATGCTTTTGACAGTAAGGAAGAGCAATTAGAGACGTACAGTATAGAGGAACAGTGGGAATTCCTGAAAGTTAACCTGCTGAAGGCAACAGATGAAACCTGTGGCTGGAGCAGACCTATAGGCAGGAGGAGAGTAACATGGTGGTGGAACAGTAAGGTGGAGGAGTCAATCAAGGCCAAAAAGCAAGCTTGGAAAGTATGGCGGGATGGGGGAAGTAGAGAACACTATCAAGTAGCCAGGAGGGGAGCTAGGAGACAAGTGTACTTTGCAAGAAGGGAAGCAGAGGAAAGAAAGTTCAAGCATGTTCTACAATGTGAGGACCAAAAACATGAGGTGTTCAGGATTGCTAGACAATGTGTCAAGGAAAACCATGATATTGTCGGGGAGAAGTATGATGGTATACTTGCCATCACTGATGCTGATAAGAAGGTAGCTTGAAAGTGTCACTACGAGAGGCTACTAAATGAGGAGAATAAGTGGGAAAAAGATAGTCTGCCCCCAATCGATTCAATAGAGGGACCAGCAGTGCAAGTTGAAGGTAGTATAATAAGTAAGGCAATCAAAGATATGAAGTCAGGCAAAGCAGCTGGGCCATCGGAGATAGTTGCTGAAATGCTGAAAGCATCTGGATCGGTGAGACACGCGGATAATAAACCAAGTCATACAGAATGGGGTCATACCAAATGACTGGTGTACCAGCATCATCATTAACTGCTACAAGGGTAAAGGAGATGCCTTAGAGAGGGGAAACTATAGAGACATTAAATTAATTGACCAGGTCATGAAGGTCACAGAAAGAATTATAGCGCAACTAATCAGAGAGCGAATTGATATAGATGAAATGCAGTTTGGTTTTGTGTCAGGTAAAAGTACCACAGATGCTCTTTTCCTTGTACGACAACTACAGGAGAAGTACCAAGCTAAAAGTAAACCCCTATACTTAGCTTTTGTTGACTTAGAGAAAGCCTTTGACAGAGTCACCTGCTTCATTATCTGGTGGGCTCTTAGAAAACTAGGTGTTGATGAATGACTTGTGAGATCTATACAAGCCATGTATAAAGAAATAGTCAGCAAGGTTAGAATTAACAACGAATATAGTGAAGAATTTAGTGTAAAAGCTGACGTTCATCAAGGCTCTGTCCTTATCCCCCTCCTATTTATTATTGCCCTTCAGGCTATAACAGAGGAGTTCAAGACTGGCTGCCCATGGGAACTTCTATATGCAGATGATCTAATGCTCATAGCTGAATTGATGGCTGAACTAGAGAAGAAATTCCAAACATGGAAGCATGGCCTAGAATCAAAAGGCCTTAAAGTTAACTTGTCTAAGACTAAAGTTCTAGTATGTAGGAAGGAAAATAGGGCTCTGGGTCCCTCTGGGAAATGGCCATGCTCAGAGTGTAGGAAAGGAGTAGGCAGAAACTCCATTTTATGTCCCAAATGCAAAGTATGGGTCAGTAGGCACTTCTTAACCAAAAACACCCCCCGTCCCACTACCCCTACCCCCACCCCTATCTACACCATCCCTTCCTCTGTAAAGTTATGTTGGTACCACAACATTCAGTCCTAAATATTTTACGTCCGTTCTTCCACGCTAGCATGGGTTAGATGGGTTGTCCTGTTGTGGGCAGTGTCCAGTCGGCTGACAGTGTCTTGCTCATACAGGAACTGATTTTGGCTTGATTTCTACAGCTGGATGCCCTTCCTAAAACCAACCTCATTTACAGTGAATGCTGGGTGCTTTTTTTCCGTGGTGCCTACACATCCACTTTACAGTGTGGGCTGGGTGCTTTTTTCCCGTGGCACCTCCACGACCACTTTGCAGTGGGGGATATAGTCTATATGCTTCAGCTTCGGCTTTTTCCTGTGGGAGGTCGGGTCTTCTGTATTACTGTGTGACGCCAGAGGTCATGGTCATTTGTCATTGCCCTTGAGAAGTGCAATTGGGTAAGGTCAGCCTTTATCACCTCATCCCAGGACTTCTTGGGTCTCCCCACTCCGCGGCTTCCATCGACTTCTAGTGGTCTGCACCTTTTTATGCATCTGTCAGCCTTCATAGGCATCACATGTCCATACCAACGTAACCTCCTCTCCAACACACACCATTTCATTCCTCTTAGTCTCTCTCTCAATTTGTTTATACTTTGCCATTTGCGTATATTTCTATTACACATCCATCGGAGCATGCAGGCTTTGTTTCTTTCTAATCTACGTAAGTCTTCCACCTTCAGGTCTCACTACCATGTAACATTGCTGTTCGGATACACCATCATACAGTCTGCCTTTCACTTTGAGGGAGAAGCCTTTTGCAGCTAGCAGTGGCAGTAGCTCCCTGAACTTCTTCCATCCCATTCTTACCCTAGTTATTGTACTTTCAGAACACCGACCTCCGCTGCTAATTCGGTCCCCTAGGTAGCAGAAGCTGTTTACTGTTTCTACAGAGCCCTCCCAGAGATTGGTGGTACTTGTTTCCTGTGGTCGTTTGCTGCTTGCTGTCCCAGCCCAGCTGCTACATGTGAAGCCTACATTCTTAGTTAATCTTCCTGAGATCCCACTACATCACTTGTGTATCCTTTGTTTGCATTGGGGGAAGAGGATGGAGTTCCTACCTACACCTTTGCTACATACTGAGCAAGGCCATTTCCATGAGGGAATCTGGGTTCTGTTTTCTCGTCTACTTACAAGAACCTTAGTCTTTGTCAGGTTGACTTTGATTTATATATATATATAGTAATAATATAGTAATAATAATATTTATACTTATATATGGTTTATATATAATTATGAATATGGAGGGTAGTACTAAGCACTAGCCAATTACCAGTAAGAGAAAAGGCTCAATGTAAATTATTAAATGTATTACAAAGCCGAGATACAAAATATAAACAATCAAATCTTAGTTTACTAAAATTTGAATGTTTTACATTTTGTATTTTGTATCATCATCATCATCATCATCATCATCGTTTAACGTCCATCTTCCACGCTAGCATGGGTCTGGACGGGAATTGTCCCACTTGAGGCAAGATTGGTTGTCTTGCTCAGGACTGTCTGGCGGGTTTTCTACAGCTGGATGCCCTTCCTAACACCAACCATGTTTACAGTGTGGGACTGGGAGGTTTTTACCATGTTACCTACACGGCCACATTACAGCGTGGACTGTGTGTTTTTTTGTTGTGACACCTACACGACCTCATTTATTTAGGACTGGATGTTGTGGTACCAACATAACTTTATATCGAAAAGGGGTGGTGTGGATGGCGGTGGGGGTAGGGGTAGTAGGAAGGGGATGTATTTTGGTTAAGAGGTTTCTACTGACTGTAGGTTTTGCTTTGTACTTAGGCAAGGCGGGTCTTCTGTATTACTGCGTAGCGCCAAAGATCTCGGTCCGTTGACATTGTCTTGAAGAGGTGTAAGTGTGTGAGGTCAGAATTTATCAAGTTGTCCCAGGTTTTTCTGGGTCTGCCTATTCCGTAGCTACCGTCTATTTTTATCGCCCTGCACTTTTTTTATGCAGCTGTCATCTTTCATGCATATCACGTGACCGTACCAACGTAGTCTTCTCTCGAGTAAACATCTGATCCCTCTTATTCCTAATTTCTCCCTTAGTTCATTTATGCTTTGCCGTTCACGTATATTACTATTACACATCCAGCGGAGCATGCAAACTTCGTTCCTCTCCAGTCTGCGCAGATCCTCTGCACACAAGGCCCATGTCTCACTGCCATGTAACATCGCTGTTCGTATGCAGGCATCATACAGCCTGCCTTTCATTTTTAGAGAGAAACCTTTAGCAGCCAATAGTGGTATAAGCTCTCTGAACTTTTTCCATCCCGTTCTGTCTCTAGCTACTGTACTTTTGGGGCACCCTCCACCACTGCTGATTTTGTCACCCAGGTAATGGAAGGTGTCCACTATTTCTATAGAACCATCTGGGCAATGGAATGAGCTAGTATTCTGTGGGCACTTGCTGCTACTTATTGCACCTGAGCACCGGCCACATATAAAATCTATATTCTTATTTAGCTTACCTGTGATCCCACTACATCTTTTATGCACCCATACTTTGCATTTGGGACATAAAATGGAGTTTCTGCCTACTCCTTTCCTACACACTAAGCATGGCCATTTCTCAGATGGGATCAGTGCCCTATTTCCCTTCCTACATATTAGAACTTTAGTCTAAGACAAGTTAATTTTAAGGCCTTTTGATTCTAGGCCATGCTTCCATGTTTGGAATTTCTTCTCTAGTTTAGCCATTGATTCGGCTACGAGCGTTAGATCATCTGCGTATAGAAGTTCCTATGGGCAGCCGGTCTTGAACTCCTCTGTTATAGCCTGAAGGGCAATAATAAATAGGAGGGGGCTAAGGACGGAACCCTGATGAACACCAACTTTTAGGCTAAACTCTTCAATATATTCGTTGTTAATTCTAACCTTGCTGACTGTTTCTTTATACATGGCTTGTATAGCTCTCACAAGCCATTCATCAACACCTAGTTTTCTGAGAGCTCACCAGATAAAGTCAACGAAAGCTAAGTATAGGGGTTTACTTTTAGCTAGGTACTTCTCCTGTAGTTGTCGTACAATGAAAAGAGCGTCTGTGGTACTTTTACCTGACACAAACCCAAACTCCACTTCATCTAGATCAATTCGCTCTCTGATTAGTTGCGCTATTACTTTTTCTGTGACCTTCATGACCTTGTCAATTAATTTAATGCCTTTATAGTTTCCTCTATCTAGGGCATCTCCTTTACCCTTGTAGCAGTTAATGATGAGGCTGCTACGCCAGTCCTTTGGTACGACCCCATTCTGTATGACTTGGTTTACTATCCGGGTGACCATAGTGTGTCCCACCGTTCCAGATGCTTTCAGCATTTCAGCAACTATTTCCGAAGGCCCAGCCGCCTTGCCCATCTTCATATCTTTGATTGCCTTACTTATTATACTACCCTCAACTTGCACTGCTGGTCCCTCTATTGGATCGATGTGGGGGAGACTGTCTTTCTCCCATTTATTCTCCTCATTTAGTAGCCTTTCGTAGTGACACTTCCAAGCTACCTTCTTATCAGCGTCAGTGATGGCAAGTACACTATCATCATTACGGACACATTTCTCCCCGACAATATCATGGTTTTCCTTGACAGATTGCCTAGCAATCCTGAACACCTCACGTTTTTGGTCCTCACGTTGTAGAACGTGCTTGAACTTTCTTTCCTCTACTTCCCTTCTTGCGAAGTACACTTGTCTCCTAGCTTCCCTCCTGGCCACTTGATAGTCTTCTCTACTTCCCCCATACTTTCCAAGCCTGCTTTTTGGCCTTGATTGACTCCTCCACCTTACTGTTCCACCACCAAGTTACTCTCCTCCTCCCTATAGGTCTGCTCCAACCACAGATTTCATCTGTCGCCTTCAGCAGGTTAGCTTTCAGGAATTCCCACTATTCCTCTATATTGTACGACTCTAATTGCTCTTCCTTACTGTCAAAAGCATCAAGTAATATGCTTTTAAATTTGTTACTGGCTGTGGGGTCCTATAACTTCCATATTTTTCTCCTAAGGATAGTCCTCCTCTGTTGTCGAGTACGTCTCGTCCTGACTATGAGGTCGCTAACTATGAGGCTATGTTGGGGGGTGCATTCTTCATGGGGGAGGGATTTAGTGTTTACAATAGACACTCTGTCACGTCTTCTGGTAAGGATATAATCTATCTGACTGGTATGTTCCCCTGATCTATAGGTGATCAAGTGAATGTCTCGTTTTTTGAAGTTTGTGTTACAGATAGTTAGGTTATTTGCGTCGTGGAATTCCAGGATTCTGGAGCCTTCCTCATTTCTAGTACCAAACCCATAGCCTCCATGGATTCCGTCATAGCCGTCACAGTGTTGTCCAATGTGACCATTTAGGTCGCCAGCAATAATTATATAGTCACTGTCGGTTATTTGGGATGTAGTGAGCATTAACGACTCATAGAACGTGTCTTTTATAACGCCAGGCAGTCCGTATTGGGGTGCATACGTAGATATTATTGTCACAGTAGTTCTATTGAGGACAAGTCTTATTTTAATTATTCTGTCGTTCACTCTATTTACGTCTATTATCTTATATATATATATATATATATATATATATATATATATATATATTTAATTGGCAGTATATATATATATATAAAATTGCTGGAGTATATATATATACACATGTTTACACCACAACCATATAAGGCAAAGAATAATTCAAAGCTCAAATGTGATTTTATAGTCTACTGCAAAATAGTTCAGAGTTTAATCCAATTGATCAATTTCCAATCACAGTAGTTTTTCAATATCACAGTGCACATATAAAATGAACTTTGGAATGGAGTTGTATGGACATCAGTGGTAAATAATTATGTTATTTATGTTGTTTAATAGATTCTGAAAAAATCAGTACTGAGGAAATAATTAAATTTCTTACTGTACTGATAGAAACCTTCGTAAATCAATTAAATAATTTAATGTAATTTAATCCGGGTTATTTTTATTCATTACATATGTATATACAGGATGTCCCCCGAAAATCTATATATACTTCAACAACATTCTAATAAATATTGCCTGTACAGGTAATGAAAATATGTGTACATTTTTGGGGGACACCCTGTATATATATATAAATATATATATATCATGTTTAATATAGAAAAGGCTTCAACAGGACTAGAACTGTTTCATTCAAAAGAAACCATTAGAAGCCATTTCTATAGTAAACATGATGTTTACACTCTACTAATGTATTGAGTACCTTACTTACTCTGGTTACCCCGGAATTAACCTGAGATCACACACACATATGTATGTATATATATAGTGTGTGGCTTGTACAGTGAAATACTGGTGTTGGTACCAAATCAAGCACTCTATGCACAGGCAGAGTGTACATAATAGAAAAAACAAGAAAGTTTCGTTTTCATATAAAAGGTATTTACAGGTTGATACACATATCGACCTGTTTTGCTCGTTTCGCAGAGGATTGGCTCAAGGTAACCAATAGGAGTTTTGGACCTGACTCCGAGAAAAATATTTTTTTTGTCACATTGCTAGCAGATCAATACTGGAGTCGGGTCAATAAGTCCTATGGATTACCTCGAGCCAATCCTCTGCGAAATGCGCATAAAAGGTCGATACACAATAAATATCTTTTATATATAAACGAAACTTCCTCCTTTTTTATCTATCACACGCACACAGATATATATATATATGTAGTGACCTATATTCCGCGGGCTCACATACATTCTCCGTGCGTTATTTGGCTCAGCCCAGCCAATCACCGCCAGCGGAGGAGAATGTATTTCTACGCGCCCTATATATATATATATATATACCTATATATATATATATATATATATATAGATTGGTTGTCTTGCTCGTATAGGACTGTCTGGCGGGTTTTCTACGGCTGGATGCCCTTCCTAACAACAACCACGTTTCACAGTCTACACTGTAAACGTGGTTGGTGTTAGGAAGGGCATCTAACCATAGAAAACCTGCCAGACAGTCCTATATGAGCAAGACAACCAATCTTGCCTCAAGTGGGAAAATTCCCGTCCAAACCCATGCTAGCGTGGAAGATGGACGTTAAACATTGATGATATATATATGTCGTTTCTGAATTTGTTTAGCAAGATTCTTTATCTGAAAACGTGTGTTGAAACCGATATTGTTATACTTTGGGAGGGTCATGTTGCCAATAAGAAACACACGCACCAGTTGCTTTCACTTCAATTTATTATAAATTAAATTTATAAATTTAGGAATTTATAAATTTCCGGTTGGTTGGTTGGTTCCACAACCAGGCGATTGTTCATATATTGTCAAAGTTCTTTCGTCACACATTCTGTGACCTCTTCAGTGACTGGGGATTCTTTTCTTTGTTTTTGTGCCTCTCCTTTGTTCTGTCATACGCCATCTTGTTTTTGTGTGTGTTGTGTGCTTAGTTTGTGCATGTGTTACATCTGGGTGTCTGTGTGTGTTTATATTAGTTTATTTACATGTTACTGGTTGGTTGTTTGTTCTATGTGTGTGTGTGTTTTCATTTTTTCCTTAATTGTAAGTTGTAATGTTGCTGTTCCATTCATGTTTTCTATTTAATTTGTGTATATATATATACACACACACACAACAAGAAAGTTATGGTCAAAGGGAAATAATTCGTTTAGATTCTATATATTAAAATATATATATATATATATTAATATAGGAAACTGTTCAACTCCGACGGCAAAGCTCAAGCCGTTTCGACGGCTATTAGACGTCGAAACGGCTTGAGCTCTGCTGTCGGGGTTGAACATTTTCCTATTACCCACTCTACTACCCTAAGTATTGAGTACTCTGGTGCGTTATGGCCCATCTGGTTCTTTACCACACTTCCTTCGTTATAGAACCAGTAATGCACTGAGTAATTGCTGGCCTTGTGCCAAAAGTAGAAACAGTTATATATTAATATATATATTTTAATATATAGAATCTGAACGAATTATTTCCCTTTATATATATATATACGTACATAGATATATGTATACAGACGTACAGTAGTATGTATATATATATATACATATATGCACACATATATATATGTACGTATGGATTCACCGAACATTTATTATAATGCTCGGTGTGTTTGTAAACAAACATCCCGAATTAAGTCGTACAGTGTCTAGCAACCATCGTTGCTCATTTGTTCAACACTGACAAAGGAACGCTGTACTAGTTTCAAGCTTATTAGCTATCGTCAGCAACGTATACCTTCCTGCCAGATGATTGAACCTCTGAAAGTATATACTTTCCTTATGCATATTAACGGCTGAGCAGCCTAATTTGCATATCGAGTGAGTTAATCGGCCGGGGTACCGAAAACGCTAAACGGAAAAAATGAAACGAAATTTCATTTCTCACTCTTAGTACATATATATATGTGTGCATGTATGTATATATGTATATATATATATATATATATATATATATATATATATATATATATATACATACTACTGTACGTCTGTATACATATATGTATGTACGTATACATACTTATATTTAAGTAACAGACGTACTAAGAGTGAGAAATGAAATTTCGTTTCATTTTTTCCGTTTATATATATATATATATATATATATATATATATATATATATATATATATAAAGGGAAATAATTCGTTCAGATTCTCTCTCTCTCTCCCTATATATATATATATATATATATATATATATATATATATATATATATATATATATATAGAGAGAGAGAGAGAGAGAGAGAGAGAGAGAGAGAGAGAGAGATGGAAATGTTTTGACTTGAGTCCACATGTTTGATGAACAGATCGATACAAGAATCACATCGATAAAGAACTCGAGAGCCAATCACACGTGAAAACATATGTAATATTAGTTATGCCATAAAGAAATTTCAAAGTGAATCTTTGCAGTCTTATACATAATATATATATATATATATATATATATATATATATATATATATATATATATATATATATATATATATATATATATATATATATATAATTATTTATTTACTATTTTAAAAATATTTTTATATATATATAATACTTGTTTCTACTTTTGGCACAAGGCCAGCAAACACCCAGTACATTACTGGTACTTTATTTTATCGACCCGGTAAGGATGAAAGGCAAAGTTAACCTTGGCGCGGTTTGAACTCAGAAGGACAAGGGGTGTAACTCTATGCGTCAAAGCATAGTATCCGACCCTGTACCGATACTGCTAATCCACCGCCCCTACTGCCAATAGAAAATATCAGACGAAGAAAATAACTGTAAACACAGTTATTAATACTCCAGAAACTGCTTTCCTAGGGACTGACTGGAATCAGCCACCCGAACACCACAACTATGTAAACAGATTACATATTACTCATAACCTCTGCTTGGATTGTCTTAAACGATTCCTCGTTAACCTATATATATCTATATTATAAAGCTGACGGCCGTATGTATGTAACAAACTTTTCGCCAAACGGCTGGACCAAACAGCACTAAATTTGCATCATAGATGTAACTTTTTCCAAGTAAGAAAGTGAGGGTATTTTTGTCTTATAAATTTGTCTTCTAAAATTGTCTTATAATTTTGTCTTATAAAATTGTCTTATAAGTTTCGTTAAAAGATTAAAGATATTTTATCGTTTATTTAAATATTCACTTCTTTAAAATTTTCAAATGTCAACACTTCCGGTTATACGACATTCCCCTCTCTTTCTTAGTCTGTCTTTTTAGTTAGATTCATAGCTATCACGTCGCGCCTTTATAATATGTCTCTGTATGCCTGGCTGTCTACATTAGATACATAGCTATAACGTCGCACGCTTATAACACCTGTCTGTCTTCACGAACTAAAGTATCGTCTTCCTGTTTTCCTTCGGTTGCAACGTTTTTCTGCGTTCACAGCTTGATTTTTTTAGATTCAGAAGATCCCGTTAAGGGTGAAAGCAGCGATTCTTTGCTTAAACTTTTATCTGTTATTTTAATATATATATATATATATATATATATATATATATATATATATATATATATATATATATATATTCGTGTACAGATATTTTTGCATACACAAAAACAAAATATAAACAAACTTATTTATTTCACGAAAGCACAGACGGCTTATGGTCATTATTACTGCTGATATGCCACCCAAAAAGTCTCAGCCTGGCCGCAAGATCAGATTTTCCAGAAGAAAAAATGTTACTAGAGCAACAGAGAGACTAAGCTTCGCGATTACCATAAAAAAAGCTCAGGGTCAAACCCTAAAAGTGGCTGGCCTTCATCTGGGAAAACCATGCTTCTCCCATGGTCAATTGTATGTAGGATGCTCTAGGAAGAGCTCGCCAAACAATCTCTTCATCTTTGCTCCCGAGGCCCAAACAAAAAATATTGTATACTCTGAGGCTATAACAATGTAATTTATGTATTTTCTGTTACTGTATTTCCATTATGGTTGTACAAATTATTGTAAAGTTTGTTAAAAAAATTGTTCTCTGTTCAACCTTTATTGTTGTAACTATCAATTTTCTTTAACGTACTGGCTGCTGAACTGGGGAATCCTAAAAACTATTCAAACCCAACATCAGAGCACGTTAACTCCCACCCCGACCCCCAACCTCGCTGACTTGAGAGGGCGTGCGGTATCTTTGCACTGGAGTGGAGGGGGGTATCCTGAGAAGATAAAATGCCGGTATACCTACCGGGTGCCTGCCGGACGGGCCAGCTAGTATATATATATGTACAGTATATATATATATATATATATATATATATATATATATAGTAATAATAATAAATGTGAAGACTAAAAGAGGGCTCGATAAGGATAAATATATATCAAATATATAAGAACCGTAGAGCAAATATTTATTAAAATATATATAGACAGTTTACATAATTGTAAACAAATTGAATATTATTACTAATATTCGAAAAACTCAGATTACTTTTTATATGCATACATATATGTGTGTATATATATATATATATATATATATATATATATATATATATATATATATATATATACACACACACATATATGTATGTATATACAGTATATATACCGTATTTACTCTAAATTTAACACGAATATCCAGGAAAAATAAAATTAAAGGCAATTAACGCTATTAATGCTATTAAAATGTTTATCACTTTCAAATGTTATAAAATCATGACTACTGTCATCCTCATTGAGTTCTTGGCTGTCACCCTCATCTAGTTCCTGAAATTCATCATCTTCTTCACATTCCTCAGGGTCATCGCTCTTTTCAGAATCACTTGTGTCGCTATCAATATACAGAAAATCATCTTTGATACCACCTAGGGCATTGCTGATGCCATATGTTTTGAAAGCTTTTATAACTGTCTCGGTTTCTACAGCACCCCATGAGTTTTTTACCCAGTGGATTACCTGGGAAAATGTAGGCCTCTTCCTACGTCCTGTCGGTATGAGTTCATTTTCATGGGCCTTCGTCCAATTATCCTATTCTTCTCTCATGTGTGCCTTAAAAGGCTTGTTTAGTGAAATATCAAGAGGTTATAATTGAGAAGTCAGTCCACCAGGTATGACAGCTATTTCAGTGTTTAATTTCTTTATCTTCCTTACTGTATTCTCAGCCGTATGTGCACGAAATTGGTCCCAAACAAGAAGTGACGGTTCTTTGAGTAAAGCCCCATGACGTCGTGACCATACTTTATCTAACCATAACTTAATGCTATTTTCGTCCCTCCACTATTTGGAGTGGGCATGAATAACAATTCCTGATGGAAAAGTGTATTTTGGAAGTGTTTTTCTTTTTAATATTAGAAGTGGTGGAAGATTCGTGCCATCTGTGCAACAAGTTTATATTACAGTACGTCTTTTTTTGTGACCAGTCGTTTTAACAGTTACTATTTTGGTACCTTTAACATCCACAGCCCTGCTAGAGGGAACATAAAATGTTAGTGGCACTTCCTCCATATTTGCAATATGACATAGTTCAAAGTTTCTGCCCGATCACTATAATGGCTTAGGTTGACACAACTCAACCTTCGTTCCAGTTGTCAAGAACGCAGGTTTACAATTCTTCCTCAAGTTGAGGTCATTTTGCATTCCATTTCCGAAGATAATACTTTTTTTGTTGTTGGCCTGCTGCAATTGTTCCTCCTGTTGTATCCACATTCGCACCATTTTCTCCATTGGAGGCCGTCCAAAATGTCGGGCAGCCGCTCTGTTAGCGTGTTCCTTGGCATATGCTATCACCTGAAATTTGTAGCCGATAATGTAACTACACATTCTCTTGGAATCCATTTTATTAGGGTACTTTCATTTTACAATTTGCCATTAATGAGCATAGGCTGTGGGTGTCATCAGAGTTTAATTAAAATATTAATACATATCAGTCAGAAAATAAGAATAGATAATATATATCACTCGTTAGAATATCAAGACAAAGTGTTACATTCACAAATGTACTTAAAAACACACCGTAGTCCATAGTGTCAGTTGTATTGAGAGTTGCTTCCTATAATGAATTTATAGATACACACACATGCATACATATAAACACACACACACACACAGAGTTATGCATATACACACACACATACGCGCGCAGACATACACACACGCACAGTACAGGAAAATGATGGTCAAAGGGAAATAACTCTTGCAAACACTATATGGCAGTGTGTCTGAATATATACATATATACATACATAGACACAAACATATACACAGACATTATGTAAATCCTCCTCCCCCCTCCCCCTCCTCCTCCTCCCCCTCCTCCTCCTCACCGTTTAACGTCCATTTTCCACACGAGCATGGGTTACAGGAGTTGTGACAAGCCTGATGAGATGACCACGTCATGCTCATACAGAACTGATTCTGGCTTGGTTTCTACGACTGGATGCTCATTCTAATGCCAATCACATTGACAATGTGTACTGGATGCTTTTTGTCGTGTCACCTGCACAACCATTTTACAGTGTGGACTAGATGCTTTTTGTCGTGTCACTTGCACGACCACCCTACAAGATGGACTGGGTGCTCCTTTGTCATGGCACCAGCATGGGCGCATGGTATCACTTGACTGGGAGCATTTAGCGAGTTTAGCAGCATTGTGGGGGAGGTAGTGTGTCCAGCCAATTAATACAGTATTTTGGTTCTTTTAGCATTAAATGTTAATCCAAAGATGTCCCTAGCATTATCAAATGCATTAATCAAGATCTATAAACAGATCTCACTGTGAGATACCAAGTCACATCATCAATATAAAGGAGATCTCTAATTAGAGATTTAAAGACCTTGCTCTTAATGTTTATCCTAATGAAATTAAAGAGGTTTCTAGTATTAAGAAAGCATATATAAATACCTTCTTCAGAGGTACTGAAAGCAGAAGAGAACATTGTCACAAAGTAAATAAGAAAATGTGTTGGAGCATCCAGATCACCCTGCTTTATACCATTTTACCCGTCATATATTTAAGCAGTATCTTAATCATTTTAACAAATGTGTTTGGGCATCTTTACTTTTTCAAGACAACCTAGAGTGTATCCTTATTTACAGTTTCAAAGATCTAACAAAGATCCATGAAAAACGATACAAAGGTATATTTTGTTCAATACACTTTCCTGAAGTTGAAGAATGGTAAATATCATATTGATTATCTCCCTTGATCATCTGAACCAACATTGTAATTTTGGAACAAAAATTGGAACAATGCATTTATTTAATCACTCCAAAAGTATACAAGCCAGCACTTTCCACACTGCTGATAAAAGGGATATTCCATGGAAATTTTTGCATTGATCTTTTGGGACTGATTTGAATAGTGATATATGAACTACATCTACCTAATCTTGTGGGACTAATCCAGTGAAAAACAAGCAATGAGTGGAGAAAATTAATCATTTTCTCCCCATCACATTTAAGAAGCTCTGCATTTATCAGGCGTCTTATGTTTATTTAGTTTTCCTGCAGCCATACTTATGTCTCCTACTGACGGTGTTGATAATATTTGCTCTATATTTGAGCATGGTTCAATAGAATTGATTAAATTTATGTGGACCTCAGAAGGCTTATTGAGAAGGTCTGTGTAATACTCCACCAGACACTTTTGAATAGACATATTATCTTTATAAAGTGTTGAACCATCTTTTGAGTGCACAGGTGCAATATTTGATGGTTCTAATTAGCTCAAAGATCTCATTTATAAAAGTGTAAAACATTCATTCGAGGTTGAAGTACCAGAAAAAAAGTACCAGTCAAGTACTGGAGTCAATCCTTCCTCTATATCTCTTTCTCACTTCTATTCTGTAACTCTTTATCCTTCTCTGGAAAAAATCTGCTCTGTTCAGAGCTGGAGAGGTTTAAAAATAATGCCCTAGAAACGTTGTATGTCAATGTAGAACCCCTATGACTCCACCAGGCGTTATGGGCTAAAAAGAAAGGAAAACACTTTAGAATCTTTCCTTTCGGCTGCTGCTTGTGTCATTTTTGCCTTTTTGTACCATCAATTATCTTTCGTTTCTCTCAAACTATGTTGTATGGCGGATCTTAGGTATTTTTCATTCCAATTAGGATTGATAGATTGAACAAGAAGTTGTCCATGGAGCTCTAGTTGCCTTTGAAACAAGTCACAAATTGTTGCATCATTTTACTACAAAACCAGTCAGTACACTAAAAATATCTTTTTGATCAGCCCAGGGGACAAGAACAGTCTATAATGGAAGCATCCAATAGCCTTATTCTTATTTTTCTGTTTGAAAAGGCTACTGGAGATTCACACACACACACACATATATATAGCAAAAGTAAAGATATATATATAACTCAATTATACGAGGGGAATTATGTATGGATATAAATGGTGTATATTTAAATTGTTTATATCGCTTATACGAATTACATGTAATACTCCGTCAGTAATTCTAGGGTTAATGCTGAGTTTCATAATGTTCTTGAAACACGTGTAAAGAATTAAAAATGAGTTAAAAACAAATGTTTTCATTAATATATTTGATGATTATATATATATATATATATATATAAGCTGAGCCAACTTAAGGAGCTTCATATATAAATGAGATTAATCACCTCATTTACACAGACGAGAAAAACCATATATTCTCACCTGTTTTCAAGTCCAGCAGTCGCAAGAGTGGGAGGACCGTCCTGATGAGAACCAGTTAAGTTTGAAATGCATCGACGATTGTCCCCCTTGCTTCTGCTAGACACCACCAGAGGACGATAGCACCCGGTGTTTTGCATAGCTACGGCTTTCTAAATGTTTATCTATAAACATACCGTATTTCTTTAGAAATACGAAATTCCTATACATATCTGTATACAGCTATGCATGAAAGCTAAATCCTAATTCTATTTTACACCCCTCCCCATATATATATATATTGGCAACATGACCCTCCCAAAGTATAACAATATCGGTTTCAACACACGATTTCAGATAAAGAATCTTGCTAAACAAATTCAGAAACGAAATATATATATATATATATATATATATTTCGTTTCTGAATTTGTTTAGCAAGATTCTTTATCTGAAATCGTGTGTTGAAACCGATATATATATATATATATATATATATATATATATATATATATATATATATATATATATTCGTTTCTGAATTTGTTTAGCAAGATTCTTTATCTGAAATCGTGTGTTGAAACCGATATATATATATATATATATATATATATATATAGTTACAACAGTGATATAAACAGGTACTAAAGTTTCATTGGGTTCTGGATCCCAACTCATTCAGCCTGTTATAAATAAAAGTATATATATTTTTATATATATATATATATATATATATATATATATATATATATATATATATATATATATATATATATATATATATATATATAAACATGAGAAGAAAGAATACTGCGTGGTTGCACATGGGTTACATATGATAAAAATAGTCCTTCGTCAGTGATTTTCCAACCTTCGACGGTATTTCATCGCTTTAAAAATCATATACCTCCGGTTGGTGCGAGCAATAGCTAAATAAAGCTATTGGGACAAGTAAATCGCGTAAAGCGGGCGAGACAAGTAAACAACAGGGAAGGAAAGCAACGCAAAGATAGGAAAAAACAAGCAGCATGGAAATCCGGTCAGCTTAAGCTGGGTGGATTTCATGAGCGAGAAAGATATACAGACCGTCCGACGTGAGTGAGATGTGAGCAAGAAGAGAACCCACTACAGGCCGGGCAGGACGGGATCGGAAAACATGTTTTTAGAGAAAAATAACAGATCCATTCATCTTGCCATCTCTTGGAAAACTTGATGCTGACATTTTGTGTATGATTTACTTCTTTAGAAAAGTGGATGATGAATGAAGCCCGTCTACCTGAAATGGAAAAAAGAACGTTTTACACGCACACACACACACACACACACACACGCACGCACACACGCACGCACGCACACACACACGCACACACACACACACACACACACACACACACACACACACACACACACACACACACACACACACACACACACACACACACACACACACACACACACACACACACACACACACACACACACACACATATATATTTAATATATATATACATATATATATACATACATGATATAGACTGTAGTACACATTATATAGACTGAGAAAAACGCTATGTATTGCATATGATAAGAGAGGTGGGAGTTTGATACATATAACATAGAGGACACTTAGAAATTTATACAAGCCAACCTACTGCAGGCTACTGATAAGACTTGTGGCTGGAGCAAAGGTCCAAATAGACAGAGGGTGCCTTTGTAGAACAGTACCATGGATAGAGTTGTTAGAGCCAAGAGACAGGCATGAAAAAACTAGAAAAATAGAGGCAGTAAAGATAAGTACCATGTAGTTAAAAGAGAAGAGTCAAAACAACAGGTATTCATGGAGAAGCAGAAAACTGGTGGTGAGGATCAGAGACAGGAGATGTTCTGCATCACAACACTGTCTGCCAATGGAAACCAAGATGCTGTTGTGGAAAAGTGTGTCTGAAAGGATACTGGTGCACTTAGCATCACTGACACCCCCTTTCCCGAAAAGGCCTGGAAATGGGTTGATGTGGAGAATGAATGGGAGTTAGAGTGACTACCCTCAACTGATCTAACAGAGGGACCAGCCATTGAAATTGTTTTGGGTCAAAGAAGTAAGAAGTTAAAAAATGGCAAAACCACCGGTTTGTCAGAGATAGTTATTGGGATGCTGAAATAGTCTGGAGAAGTAGGAGTTGAGATAGTCACTCACATAAGTGGGCATGGATTCATTGAAGCTCCGACGTCTGGCAATGGACTTGGTGAATACCCACAAAGTTATTAACCATCTCGCCAATTGCAACCCTGAGCACCTTTTTGATCTCCATGTGTCTAACACACGTGGACATGCCTACAAAATCAGAAAACAGCACAGCTCCCATGACTTTTGTAGACACTTTTTCACGCTCAGAGTTGCTGAAGCATGGAACAAACTACCTGCGTCAGTTGTTGGCTGCCGAGGCACTGCATCCTTTAAGACACTCATGCTTCCCGAAATACGCCAATACTACACCTGATGTACCCCTT
>OZ024744.1:47513228-47669403 GCA_964016885.1 Eledone cirrhosa | reverse complement strand
TCTCCCTCTCTCTATGTGTATATTGAAGGGAGATACGGAAACTAAAACAGTGTTGTCATATAGAGAGTAGAGCAGTTAAATTATAGGGGGAATAATCTTACATACATACATACATAGAGTATAGATGTGTGTGTCTGTGTGTTTTGTTTTGATGTTATATTATGTGTGTGTGTGTTATGCTAGTGACGACAGAAAAAGTGTGTGGGATACATAATTATATTTGTCAGGGTTGCCTTTTGATGTATGTATTACCTGCTGTCATATAGAGAGTGAAGAGAGACAGGGAGTAACGCAGTTAAATTATAGAGAGGGTGAAAGAGGGAGAGAGAGACGACGCTCAGCTTTATAATATTTGAGAGGGAAGAGCGACAGAGAGAGTAAAGCATTTACATTATAGAGAGGGGGAAGAGCAACGGAGAGAGTAAAGCTAACAAATTATAGGGAGGTGTGTAGGATACATACATAATACACACGACACTCAGCTTTATAATATTATATATATATGTATATATGAAAATAATTTATGCTTTGATTCGTGAAGACGTTGCCTGGCAATGAACGGAAAAAAGCGAAGATGATACGTTGTTATGTGTAGCGGTGACAACAATTACACGTAAAGACAAAACCACGTTTAAGGTATAAATGGAGTCGTAGACTAATATACTATTTAGGAAACTGAATGATTCTCGGCTTCGGAGTCCAGAATAATGTAAATAATTACTTTCCCCGACATCAGTCTTACACTGTCATATCTATTCTTACTTTACAATTGTGTCTACTAAGAGTTCCATTACAATCTGTAGTAGTAAAACTACTATTTCACCAGAACATCTGCTATTAGTCATTTATAGACAATATATATATTTTAGACCACATATCAACCTAATATATATATATTTCCTATCAAATCTGTAGCTAAAGACATAAAGTCAGCCTCACTACTTCATTCTGACAAGATATCAATTTATGACTAAAGATGAAGAGGATACACCAACATTAATGTCGTGAAATAAAGCTGATAACATCTTTGAAACTTCTAATTTGATAACAAAGAGATTATTTCTTTGGTTGTTTAGTAAAAACTAACAACACAACACATTGATTATATGTGAAGGAGGTAAGTTGACAAAGATTTACTTAATGTCTATATTAATGTGTGTAAATAATATAATTATGTGAACCCTACAACGATGCAGTAATTATATACAAGTGAAAATATATATAACAACATTAGAAAAATATATTTCTTCCTCCACTTTTATATATAGAAAAAAAACTTCCAAACTGAAATGTTGATGTGTTATTTTTCAATCAGCAGATTCCACTGTTACATGTGATATAAAATATATTGTTATCATGACTGTCTTTATTATTTAAAATACCTCCGTCTATATTTCAACCACTGGAACAACCTCAAACAAGAAACAGTTGTCGCACCCTCAGTCAACATTTTAATGTAAGAGATCGAAAAAAAGGGCACTGTCGTGGTATTAGCTGTCAGAAAGAAGGTGACGTCATTCGTCAACCTTCTCAATCGTTTATTTCCGTATCACCACGCGTTTATTTACGTTTATGATTTTATTTATAGGTACCAAATAACCACGTAATTTTCGAGAGAAACGATTATATACAATCTTATTTAACATGTGCATTAAAAACTACACTAGCTGTTACAATTGTAATTAAAGTGTAAGAACTTAAATGAAAATATAGGTGGCCCTTAAAAGGGCCGATGTTGAAACAAGTCATGGTTATCAAATTAGAAAACAATTTTAAGGGCCGTGTTGAACTTAAATTTGTAGTTTTTAATGCACATGTTAAATAAGATTGTATATTATCGTTTCTCTCGAAAATTACGGGGTTATTTGGTACCCATTTTTTTTTTTAATAAGTGTATCTCATCGTAAACGTATCTTTTAGAAAATCATAAACATAAATAAACGGAATAGTGATACGGAAATAAACGATTGAGAAGGTTGACGAATGACATCACCTTCAACTTTCACTTCTGTCAGCTAATACCATGACAGTGCCCAAATAAATGTTATGAGTGTAACAGTAATCCCCCGCTATATCGCGGTCCCGTTACATCGCGGATATTTCTTTGGAACATATCTATTTTCCTATCGCGGTAATCCTCGCCACATCGCGGATTTTTCGTTAGAACATATCTATATTCTTATCACGGTACGTCTGAATAAAAAGTGTTTAAATTTTAAACTTATCAAATAAGTTTCAATGTTATTAAAGTGTATATCGTAAGGAAGGGACATCTTAAGGCTTTAATTATGAACAAATGTTTATATTTTTCATTCCATTACTGTTTTACTGATTGTGTTTTGCTCTAATCTACTACAAACCCTTCATAGATTGACGGCAGATGTGCAGTGTATTACCAAGTGGCCACCGTGGCTGGCAATGGTCCTCATTGGTAACTAGTGGTATGATGGTTGGTGGTAGTTTCTATACGATCGTTACTGGCTGTTTTTGGTGTTTAAATACAAAAGTGTGTTTTAATGAGTTTATATGTACTTAAAGCATGTATGAGAGGTATTTTAAGGCTTAAACTATGAAAACAACGGTTGTCTTTGTGGTCTCTCTATATCACGGTTGTTTCTGGAACGTATCATGGCTTAGTGGTTAGAGCATTGGGCTTGCAATCGAATGGTTGTGAGTTCGATTCTCGGACCTTGAGCAAGACACTTTATTTCACATTGTTTACTCAGCTGTAGAAATGAGTTGTGATGTTACTGGTGCCAAGCTGTATCAGCCATAGCCTTTCTCTTGGACAACATATATAGTGTATAATATATACTGTACACAGTGTATATATAATATATATATAGTGTATATATGTTGTGATGATACTGGTGCCAAGCTGTATCAACCATAGCCTTGCTCTTGGACAACATATATATAGTGTATAATATATACTGTACACAGTGTCTATATAATATATATATAGTATATATGTTGTGATGTTACTGGTGCCAAGCTGTATCAGCCATAGCCTTTCTCTTGGACAACATCATATATAGTGTATAATATATATTGTACACAGTGTGTATATAATATATATATGTTGTATATATATATATATGTTATATATATATAATATATATATATATGTTGTGAGGTCACTGGTGACAAGCTGTACCAGCCATTGCCTTTACCTTGGACAACATATATAGTGTATAATATATACTGTACATAGTATATATATAATATATATATATAGGGTATATATACTGTGTATAGTATATATAATATATATATTGTATATATGTTGTGATCTCACTGGTGCCAAGCTGTATCACCCATTGCCTTTACCTTGGACAACATCATAGATAGTGTATAATATATACTGTACATAGTGTATATATAATATATATATATAGTGTATATATACTGTACATAGTGTATATATAATATATATATAGGGTATATATACTGTACATAGTGTATAGTTTTTAACTGGTTGAAATCCTTCCCTCTCAGTCGAAGAGAGGTAGTCACGGTTCTAGGACAGCATTCTTCACTGTATGAGATGTCATCTGGTGTACCACAGGGATCTGGTCTTGGACCCCTTTTGTTTGTTGCATATGTAGTGGATAAATGTATCCTTTTGTGGATGAATGATAAAAAGAATAATGCCAGAATTGTGATGTTGACTGTTTATTTTACAATAACAATATTCACTTGTTGCTACATTGAATATCGAGTAACATTATAGAACCATCTAGGCAATAGAAGGAGCTGGTGTCCTGTGTGCACTTGCTACTTATTGCACCTGAGCAGTGGCCACATACAAAATCTACGTTCTTAGATAGCTTACCTCTAATCCCACTACATCTTTTATGTACCCATAGTTTGCATTTGGGACATAAAATGGAATTTCTACCTACTCCTTTGCTACACACTGAACATGGCCATTTCCCAGAGGGCACCTGTGCCCTGTTTTCCTTTCTACATACTAGAATATGTGTATGTAACTCAAATAGTGGTCCCCCATCCTCACTTTGGTCTCAAATGATTGTACACCACCCTCGCTTTCATCTCAAATAATCTTCCCCCACCCTCGCTTTAGTCTCAAATAATCTTCCCCCACCCTCACTTATTTATTTTTCAGATTTTTTACACCACCACCCCACTCTTGATTCACCCCACCTTCTGTTTATTAAATTTTTCTTATCTCTAGTGAAATATTATTCAAAGTGGTCGCATTCCAGCGACAATTTTCTTTAGACATTAAAAAACATTTTACATGGCATAAAAAGTACATTACGAGAAATGCCATATGTTATAAAATAAATAAGATTGGTTGAGGGTCTCATTATGTAAACTAAATGACTAATTCTGGATTTCTATCTCTGGTGAAGTTTTACCGATTTTCCACACACCCCACGCTTCTTTCTGGGTCGATGTATTTAATATAGCAAAAAGCACCCAGTCCACACTATAAAGTCGTTATGTAGGTGTCATGACAAAAAGCACTCAGCCCACACTGTAAATTGATCTTGTAGGTATCACACCAAAAAGCACCCAGTCTACATTGTAAAGTGGTTGTGTAGGTGTCATGTCAAAAAGCACCCAGTCCACACTGTAAAGTAGTTGTGTAGGTGTTAGAACAAAAAGTGCCCAGTCCACACTGTAAAGTGGTTGTGTAGGTGTCAGAACAAAATACACCGAGTCCACACTGTAAAGTGGTTGTGTAGGTGTCAGAACAAAAAGCACCGAGTCCACATTGTAAAGTGGTTGTGTAGGTGCCAGAACAAAAAGTGCCCAGTCCACAAAGTAAAGTGGTCGTGTAGGTGTCAGAACAAAAAGTGCCCTGTCCACATTGTAAAGTGGTTGTGTAGGTGTGATTTCAAAAAGCACCGAGTCCACACTGTAATGTGGTCGTGTAGGTGTCAGAACAAAAAGCACCCAGTCTACACTGTAAAGTGGTTGTGTAGGTGTCAGAACAAAAAGTGCCCAGTCTACACTGTAAAGTGGTTCTGTAGGTGTCAGAACAAAAAGTGACCAGCATTCACTGTAAATATGGTTGGCATTAGGAAGGGCATCCCTCCTTGTAAACAAAGACAGTAACAGTTCTGTATGAGCAAAACATGGTCACCTGACGGAAATTGCTTCAAATGGGACAACCCGTTAAACCCATGCTACCTTGGAAAATGGCCATTAAATGATAACGATATATGTATGTATATGAATTTTTTTTTCTTTTACACCTGGGAGTGAAAGGCCTCCAGTTGTTGTCACAACACCTTCTAGGAGAAGGAAACTCTGAAAGAAAACCTGCGGCTTAGGAAGCATCCGATGATGTTGATCAGTTCTCCTTTTTGGGTAGCATTTTTGATGTTGAGAGAGTGGGATTGGTTGAGTGCAAGGCCTTTCCCCATTTAAGAAATCCTTCAAAGCACAGGCATTGCTTGTTCAGGATATGTTATAATTTTGTATGGTTGGCCGTAGCCTAAAAGTGGACCAAACTCTATAATCTGACAAGTTATTGCAATACTCTTAGCAGAGTTTTCAGCCTTCATCTGTATATATATATAGATAAAATGTGGTTTGTGTTACGAAGGGCATCCAGCTGTAGAAAACCTACCAGATCCGAACGAGACACGGTCACCCGATCAATGAAGTGGGACAGTTCCCGTCTAACCCATGCTAATGTAGCAGATGTTAAACGATGATAATGATACATATAAATATGTATATATATATATATATATATATATATATATATATATGAAGCTAGGAGACAAGTGTACTTCGCAAGAAGGGAAGCAGAGGAAAGAAAGTTCAAGCATGTTCTACAACGCGAGGACCAAAAACGTGAGGTGTTCAGGATTGCTAGGCAATGTGTCAAGGAAAACCATGATATTGTCGGGGAGAAGTGTGTATTAATGATGACCGCGTACTTGCCATCACCGACGCTGATAAGAAGGTAGCTTGGAAGTGTCATTATGAAAGGCTACTAAATGAGGAGAATAAATGGGAGAAAGACAGTCTCCCCCACATCGACCCAATAGAGGGACCAGCAGTGTTAGTCGAGGGTAGTATAATAAGTAAGGCAATCAAGGATATGAAGACGGGTAAGGCAGCTGGGCCTTCGGAAATAGTTGCTGAGATGCTGAAGGCATCTGGCACGGTGGGACACACCATGGTCACCCTGATAGTTAACCAAGTCATACAGAATGGGGTTGTTCCGAAGGACTGGCGTAGCAGCATCATCGTTAACTGTTATAAGGGTAAAGGAGATGCCCTAGATAGGAGTAACTATAGAGGCATTGAATTAATCGACCAGGTCATGAAGGTCACGGAAAAAGTAATAGCGCAACTAATCAGAGAGAGAATTGACCTAGATGAAATGCAGTTCGGGTTTGTGTCAGGCAAAAGTACCACAGACGCTCTTTTCATTGTACGACAACTACAGGAGAAGTACCTAGCTAAAAGTAAACCCCTATACTTAGCTTTTGTCGACTTGGAGAAAGCCTTCGACAGAGTCCCCCGTTCCATTATCTGGTGGGTTCATAGAAAACTAGGTGTCGACGAATGGCTTGTGAGAGCTATACAAGCCATGTATAAAGAAACAGTCAGCAAGGTTATAGAATTAACAACGAATATAGTGAAGAGTTTAGCGTAAAAGTTGGCGTCCATCAGGGCTCTGTTCTCAGCCCCCTACTATTTATTATTGCCCTTCAGGCTATAACAGAGGAGTTCAAGACCGGCTGCCCATGGGAACTCCTATACGCAGACGACGTAACACTCATAGCTGAATCAATGGCTGAGCTAGAGAAGAAATTCCAAACATGGAAGCATGGCCTAGAATCAAAAGGCCTTAAAATTAACCTGGCTAAGACCAAAGTTCTAGTTTGTAGGAAAGAAAATAAGGCGGCGGTCCCTTCCGGGAAGTGGCCATGCTCAGTGTGTAGGAAAGGCGTAGGTAGAAACTCCATTTTGTGTCAGAAATGCAAAGTATGGGTGCATAAAAGATGTAGTGGGATCACAGGTAAGCTAACTAAGAACATAGATTTTACATGTGGCCGGTGCTCTGGTGCAATAAGTAGCAGCAAGTGCCCAAAAAATACTAGCTCTTTCAACTGCGCAGAGGGCTCTATAGAAATAGTGGACAGCTTCCGTTACCTGGGTGACAAAATCAGCAGTGGGGGAGGGTGCTCTGAAAGTACAGTAGCTAGAGTCAGAACTGGATGGAAAAAGTTCAGAGAGCTTATACCACTATTAGCCGCTAAAGGGTTCTTAAAAATGAAAGGCAGGTTGTATGATGCCTGCATACGAACAGCAATGTTGCATGGCAGTGAGACCTGGGCATTGACTGCAGAGGATATACGCAGACTAGAGAGGAACGAAGCTTGCATGCTCCGCTGGATGTGTAATAGTAATATACGTGAACGGCAAAGCATAAACGAACTAAGGAAAACATTAGAAATAAGAGGGATCAGATGTTGTTTACTCGAGAGAAGGCTACGTTGGTATGGACACGTGATGCGCATGAAAGTCGATAGCTGTATAACAAAGTGCAGGGCAATAAAGATAGACGGTAGCCACGGAATAGGGAGACCTAGAAAAACCTGGGACGAGCTGATAAACTCCGACCTCACACACTTACACCTCTCCAAGACAATGTCACTGGACCGAGACCTTTGGCGGTATCAGTAATAGAGAAGACCCGCCTTACCTAAATACATAGTAAAACCTACAATCAGTAGGCATCTCTAACAAAATACACCCCCCGTCCCACCACCCCATTCACACCGCCCCCTTCTATGTAAAGTTATGTTGGTGCCACACCATCCAGGCCGAAACAAATGAGATGGTGTAGGTGTCACGACAAAAAAACACACTGTTTGTATGCAGGCATCATACAACCTGCCTTTCATTTTTAGGGAGAACCCTTTAGTGGCTAATAGTGGTATAAGCTCTCTGAACTTTTTCCATCCAGTTCTGACTCTAGCTACTGTACTTTCAGAGCACCCTCCCCCACTGCTGATTTTGTCACCCAGGTAACGGAAGCTGTCCACTATTTCTATAGAACCCTCTGTGCAGTTGAAAGAGCTAGTATTTTGTGGGCACTTGCTGCTACTTATTGCACCAGAGCACCGGCCACATGTAAAATCTATGTTCTAAGTTAGCTTACCTGTGATCCCACTACATCTTTTATGCACCCATACTTTGCATTTCTGACACAAAATGGAGTCTCTACCTACGCCTTACCTACACACTGAGCATGGCCACTTCCCGGAACGGACCGCCGCCTTATTTTCTTTCTTACAAACTAGAACTTTAGTCTTAGCCAGGTTAATTTTAAGGCCTTTTGATTCTAGGCCGTGCTTCCATGTTTGGAATTTCTTCTCTAGCTCGGCCATTGATTCCGCTATGAGTGTTAGGTCATCTGCGTATAGGAGTTCCCATGGGCAGCTGGTCTTGAACTCCTCTGTTATAGTCTGAAGGGCAATAATAAATAGTAGGGGGCTGAGAACAGAGCCCTGATGGACGCCAACTTTTACGCTAAACTATTCACTATATTCGTTGTTAATTCTAACCTTGCTGACTGTTTCTTTATACATGGCTTGTATAGCTCTCACAAGCCATTCGTCAACACCTAGTTTTCTAAGAGCCCACCAGATAATGGAACGGGGGACTCTGTCGAAGGCTTTCTCCAAGTCGACAAAAGCTAAGTATAGGGGTTTACTTTTAGCTAGGTACTTCTCCTGTAGTTGTCGTACAATGAAAAGAGGGTCTGTGGTACTTTTGCCTGACACAAACCCGAACTGCATTTCATATAGATCAATTCTCTCTCTGATTAGTTGCGCTATTACTTTTTCCGTGACCTTCATGACCTGGTCGATTAATTCAATGCCTCTATAGTTACTCCTATCTAGGGCATCTCCTTTACCCTTATAACAGTTAACGATGATGCTGCTACGCCAGTCCTTCGGAACACCCCCATTCTGTACGACTTGGTTAACTATCCGGGTGACCATGGTGTGTCCCACCGTACCAGATGCCTTCAGCATCTCAGCAACTATTTCCGAAGGCCCAGCCGCCTTACCCGTCTTCATATCTTTGATTGCCTTACTTATTATACTACCCTCGACTAACACTGCTGGTCCCTCTATTGGGTCGATGTGGGGGAGACTGTCTTTCTCCCATTTATTCTCCTCATTTAGTAGCCTTTCGTAGTGACACTTCCAAGCTACCTTCTTATCAGCGTCGGTGATGGCAAGTACGCATATATATATATATATGTACATATATATGTACATATATATATATGTATGTATGTATATGTATATATATATATATATGTATATATATGTATATATATATATGTATGTATATATATGTATATATATATATGTATGTATATATATGTATATATATATATATGTATGTATATATATGTATATATATATATGCATGTATATATATGTATATATATATATATGCATGTATATATATGTATATATATATATGCATGTATATATATGTATATATGTAGATATATATATATGTATGTATATATATGTATATATGTAAATATATATATGTATGTATATACATTGTGTCAGGTCACCACTTGGTGCTATTGGTAACATGTATCCCAGTACAACCTGTCCCATGGTCGGGTCGTTGGCGACTAAACTGGCAACCCCACCAAGGTTTCTTGGTGAGGAGGGTGATTTTGGACATCCTGCAGGACTAAAAACAAAACCTGTCAAAGGGCAAAGGAGCTCTTAAGAGTCAATGGCCATCCAAAATCACCGGGAGAGATGACCCCTTAGCCTTTGTCAAGGCAGAATTCTAGGAGAAGGAAAACTCTGATATAACATCTGCTACCCTGATGGTATCCAATGATGTTGACTTGTTCTTCTTTTTGGTAAATATCATCTTGGTTAAGAGAGTGGGACTCGCTTTGTGCAGTGCCTTTGCTCACTATAAAAGCTTCACGGCACAGGCATTGCTTTATATCTGGAGATCTCTCTGCACTTGTCGTCACATGGTACCATGGGCCCAGCACTATGTGGCAATAATTTTCACAAGTGTAGTGTTTGTACCAGAGTTTTCAAGTTGCTGGCTGGACTAAAATGTCACTCGTTCAGCGCATTGGTAGGAATTCTCCTACATGGATATAAAGTAGTGGCCGTACTCGAAAACGAGTTGGCAGCCACCATATATATATAAGTATGTATATATATGTAGATGTATATATATATATATGTATGTATATATATGTATATATATATGTACATATATATGTATGTATATATATGTATATATATGTATATATGTACATATATATATATGTATATATGTGTATATGTATATATATATGTATACATGTACATATATATATATGTATGTATATATGTATATATATATATATGTACATATATATATGTATGTATATATGTATATATATATATATATTTGTACATATATATATATGTATATATATATATATATATATTTGTACATATATATATATATGTAAATATATATGTGTATATATATATATATATATATATATATGAATATATGTGTATATATATTTACATACATATAAAATTTCCAATGTTAAATCTATCTCTGGTTCTAACGTATTCTCTATTATCTCATCCTGTTTCTTTCTTATTTCAGAATATCAGATGACATTGAGATATATTTACTCTTTAATCTTGAATACATCACCTCTATTTATCATTATTCCAAGACTAAAGATTTTTATACAGAACTCATATAACACTGTTTATATAAATCTATGGCAGAATTACTGTGAAATATTTCCTCAGAACTGTGTTTCTTGGAAAAATATCATTTCGTCACCATCTGAAATATTTACAAGATGATTTTGAATCTTAACTAAACTTAGGTCAGAAAGAAGTTTGCATCATCTTCAGATCTTCACTGAGGTTACAGTTGGGGGAAATATAGCAGAAGAAATATTTTTATGAATCATCATCGTCATCATCATTTCATTTTACGTCCACTTTTTCCCTGCTTGCAAGGGTGGGACGGCAACTGATGCTGGCTTGATTTCTACAGATGGATGCCCTTCCTAACACCAACCTCATTTACAGTGAGTGCTGGTTGCTTTTTTGCCGTGGCACCTCCACGACCACTTTGCAGTGGAATGATATGAACCCCAGTCCCTATCATCTCATTTCTACAGCTGAGTAAACTGGAGTAATGGGAAATAAAGTTTCTTGCTCAAGGAAACAACACATCACCCGGTCTGAGAATTGAACTCACAACCTTTCGATTGCAAGGCCAATGCTCTAACCACTAAGCCATGAATATAATATTTAAAATAAGACAAGAATAACATCTGTAAATTCTGCTAAGGGAAGAAGAAACATGGAAAATAAATTGAGTGAGAAGAGGATTAAATGTGAAACAATGTCTAAAGATATGGCTATTCCAGAAGAGATACCAAAGTCTAGAGGAGAGAGGCCATATCACTGTGATGTCTGCGGTCAATCATTCCTTGTAATTAGTCATTTAACTAAACACTTGCATACCCATACAGGTGAGAAACCATACCACTGTGATATCTGTGGTAAATTATTTTCTGATAGTAGTACCTTAACTACTCACAAACGTATACATACAGGAGACAAGCTATATCACTGTGACATGTGTGGTAAATCATTCTCTCAAAGTAGTACCTTAACTACTCACAAACGTATACATACAGGAGAGAGGCCATATCACTGTGACATCTGTGGTAAATCATTCTCTGTAAGAAGTCACTTAACTACTCACAAACATATACATACAGGTGAGAAGCCATATCACTGTGATATCTGTGGTAAATCATTCTCTCAATATAGTCACTAAACTATTCACAAATGTATACATACAGGTGATAAGCCATATCACTGTGATATCTGTGGTAAAACATTCCCTCATAGTGATACATTAACTAAACATTTACGTACTCATACAGGAGAGAAGCCATATCACTGTGATATCTGTGGTAAATCATTCTCTGTAAGTAGTAGCTTCATTTCTCACAAACGTATACATACAGGTGAAAAACCAAACCACTGTGATATCTGTGTTAAATCATTCTCTGATAGTATTACCTTAACTACTCACAAACGTATACATCCAGGAGACAAGCCAGGTCACTGTGGTAAATCATTTACAAGTAGTCACTGAACTAGTCACAAACGTATGCATACAAGTAAGAAGCCATATCACTGTGATATCTGTGGTAAATCATTCTCTGTATCAAGTAGTTTAACTAAACACAAATATATCCATACAAGTGAGAAACCATAACAAAGTCATACCTGATTGTCTCAAAATGGTGAATTAATTACACACAAATACATTCATATGAGTGAGAAGACATACCACTGTGATATTGGGGAGAAATTATTCTCTTTCATTGCTACATTTACATACAAACATATATACTGGAGAAAAGCCATTCCCTCAACTAGACACAAACATATACATACAGGAGAGAAACCATATCACTGTGATATCTGTGGGAAATCATTCTCTGAAATAAGTCATTCACTCGGCACTAACATTTACTGAAAAGAAACCATATCACTGTGATGTCTGTGATAAATCATACTCTAAATATTGTGGCTTCACTACACACTAACATTTACAGAAAAGAAACCAAATCACTGTGATGTCTGTGGTAAATCATTCTCTAAATGTTGTGGCTTCACTACTCACTAACATATACAGGAAAGGAACTATATCATTATGATGTCTGAGATAAATCATACTCTAAATGTTATGGCTTCACTACATACTAACATATACAGGAGAGGAACCATATCACTATGATGTCTGCAATAAATCCTTCTCTAAATGTTGTGGCTTCACTAGACACTAACATAAACAGGAAAGGAACCATATCACTGTGATGTTTGTGTTAAATAATTTTCTACACTCTAACATATACAGGAGAGGAACTAGATCAATGTGATGTCTTGAAAATGTTACCTAATGCAACACAAACACAATGAGACAAGATAAAAACCATGTCACTCACCTAAAATAGTGCTACCAATGTTTGTAGAAGTTGTAACCAAGAGTTTAGCCAAGAAAACTGTATGATTCAGAATTTAAGTACACTATATATATATATGAATGTATGTGTGTAGAAATTTGTTTGTATATGTAGGTTATGTCTACATTGTGTAGATTGTCTAGAGTTTATACTTACATTGTATAGAGTTTAAACCTACATTGTATAGAGTTTATACCTACATTGTGTACATTGTATAGAGTTTATACCTACATGGTGTACATTGTATAGAGTTTATACCTACATTGTGTACATTGTATAGAGTTTATACCTACATTGTGTACATTGTATAGAGTTTATACCTACATGGTGTACATTGTATAGAGTTTATACCTACATTGTGTACATGTATAGAGTTTATATCTACATTGTGTATAATTGTATAGAGTTTATACCAACATTGTGTACATTGTATAGAGTTTATGTCTACATTGTGTACATTGTATAGAGTTTATGTCTACATTGTATAGAGTTTATATCTACATTTTGTACATTGTATATAGTTTGTCTACATTGTGTACATTGTATGGAGTTTATGTCTACATTGTGTACATTGTATAGAGTTTATAACTACATTGTGTACAATGCATATAGTTTATGTCTACATTGTGTACATTGTATAGAGTTTATACTTACACTGTGTACATTGTATAGAGTTTATACTTACACTGTGTACATTGTATAGAGTTTATACCTACATTGTGTCCATTGTATAGGGTTTATTCCTACATTGTGTACATTGTATAGATTTTATACCTACATTGTGTACATTGTATAGAGTTTATGTCTACATTGTGTACATTGTATATAGTTTATACCTACATTGTGTACATTGTATAGAGTTTATACCTACAATGTGAACATTGTATAAAGTTTATGTCTACATTGTTTACATTTTATAGAGTTTGTCTACATTGTGTACATTGTATAGAGTTTATACCTACATTGTGTACATTGTATAGAGTTTGTACTTATATTGTATAGATTGTATAGAGTTTATACCTACATTGTGTACATTGTATAGAGTTTATACCTACATTGTATACATTGTATAGAGTTTATGTCTACATTGTGTACATTGTATAGAGTTTATACCTACATTGTGTACATTGTATAGAGTTTATACCTACATTGTGTACATTGTATAGAGTTTATACTTACATTGTATACATTGTATAGAGTTTATACCTACCTTGTGTACATTGTATAGAATTTATACCTACATTGTGTACATTGTATAGAGTTTATACCTACATTGTGTACATTGTATAGATTTTATACTTATATTGTATAGATTGTATAGAGTTTATACCTACATTGTGTACATTGTATAGAGTTTATACCTACATTGTATACATTGTATAGAGTTTATGTCTACATTGTGTACATTGTATAGAGTTTATACCTACATTGTGTATATTGTATAGAGTTGATGTCTACATTGTGTACATTGTATAGAGTTTATAGCTATATTGTGTACATTGTATAGAGTTTATAGCTATATTGTGTACATTGTATAGAGTTTATACCTACATTGTGTACATTGTATAGAGTTTATGTGTACATTGTGTACATTGTATAGAGTTCATACCTACAGTGTATAGAGTTTATACCTACAATGTGTACATTGTATAGAGTTTATATCTACATTGTGTACATTGTATAGAGTTTATAGCTATATTGTGTATATTGTATAGAGATTATACCTACATTGTGTACATTGTATAGAGTTTATGTCTACATTGTGTACATTGTATAGAGTTTATACCTACATTTTGTAATATTGTATATAGTTTATACCTACATTGTGTACATTGTAAAGAGTTTATACCTACATTGTGTACATTGTAGAATTTATGTCTACATTGCGTACATTGTATAGAGTTTATACCTACATTGTGTACATTGTATAGCGTTTATACCTACATTATGTACATTGTATATAGTTTATACCTACATTGTGTACATTGTATAGAGTTTATGTCTACATTGTGTACATTGTATAGAGTTTATGTCTACATTGTGTACATAGTATAGAGTTTATACCTACATTGTGTACATTGTATAGAGTTTATACCTACATTGTGTACATTGTATAGAGTTTATACCTACATCGTGTCCATTGTATAGAGTTTATGTCTACATTGTGTACATTGTATAGAGTTTATACCTACATTATGTACATTGTATAGAGTTGATACCTACATTGTGTACATTGTATAGAGTTTATGTCTACATTGTGTACATTGTATAGAGTTTATACCTACATTGTGTACATTGTATAGAGTTTATACTTATATTGTATACATTGTATAGAGTTTATACCTACATTGTGTACATTGTATAGAGTTTATACCTACATTGTGTCCATTGTATAGAGTTTATACCTACATTGTGTACATTGTATAGAGTTTATACCTACATTGTGTACAATGTATAGAGTTTATGTCTACATTGTGTACATTGTATAGAGTTTATGTCTACATTGTGTACATTGTATAGAGTTTATGCCTACGTTGTGTATATTGTATAGAGTTTATACCTACATTGTGTATATTGTATAGAGTTTATACCTACATTGTGTACATTGTATAGAGATTATACCTACATTATGTACATTGTATCGAGTTTATACCTACAATGTGAACATTGTATAGAGTTTATGTCTACATTGTTTACATTTTATAGAGTTTGTCAACATTGTGTACATTGTATAGAGTTTATACCTACATTGTGTACATTGTATAGGGTTTATACTTATATTGTATACATTGTATAGAGTTTATACCTACATTGTGTACATTGTATAGAGTTTATGTCTACATTGTGTACATTGTATAGAGTTTATACCTACATTGTGTACATTGTATAGAGTTTATACTTACATTGTATAGAGTTTATACCTACATTGTGTACATTGTATAGAATTTATACCTACATTGTGTACATTGTATAGAGTTTATACCTACATTGTGTACATTGTATAGAGTTTATACCTACATTGTGTACATTGTATAGAGTTTATACCTACATTGTGTACATTGTATAGAGTTTATACCTTGATTGTATAGAGTTTATACCTACATTGTGTACATAGTATAGAGTTTATACCTACATTGTATAGAGTTTATACCTAGATTGTATAGAGTTTATACCTACATTGTGTACATTGTATAGAGTTTATGTCTACATTGTGTACATTGTATAGAGTTTATACCTACATTGTGTACATTGTATAGAGTTTATACCTACATTGTGTACATTGTATAGAGTTTATGTCTACATTGTGTACATAGTATAGAGTTTATACCTATATAATGTACATAGTATAGAGTTTATACCTATATTGTGTACATTGTATAGAGTTTATACCTACATAGTGAACATTGTATAGAGTTTATACCTACATAGTGTACATTGTATAGAGTTTATACCTACATAGTGTACATTGTATAGAGTTTATACCTACATTGTGTCCATTGTATAGAGTTTATGTCTACATTGTGTACATTGTATAGAGTTTATACCTACATTATGTACATTGTATAGAGTTGATACCTACATTGTGTACATTGTATAGAGTTTATGTCTACATTGTGTACATTGTATAGAGTTTATACTTATATTGTATATATTGTATAGAGTATATACCTACAGTGTGTACATTGTTTAGAGTTTATACCTACATGGTATACATTGTATAGAGTTTATGTCTACATTGTGTACATTGTATAGAGTTTATACCTACATTGTATAGAGTTTATACCTACAATGTGTACATTGTATAGAGTTTATATCTACATTGTGTAAATTGTATGGAGTTTATGTCTACATTGTGTACATTGTATAGAGTTTATGTCTACATTGTATAGAGTTTATGTCTACATTGTGTACATTGTATAGAGTTTATGTCTACATTGTATAGAGTTTATACCTACATTGTGTACATTGTATAGAGTTTATACCTACATTGTGTACATTTTATAGAGTGCATACCTACATTGTGTACATTGTATAGAGTTTGTCTTCATTGTGTACATTGTATAGAGTTTATACCTACATTATGTACATTGTATAGAGTTTATACCTACATTGTGTACATTGTATATAGTTTATGTCTACATTGTGTACATTGTATAGAGTTTATACTTACATTGTATAGAGTTTATACCTACATTGTGTACATTGTATAGAGTTTATACCAACATTGTCTACATTGTATAGAGTTTATGTCTACATTGTGTACATTTTATAGAGTTCAAACCTACATTATGTACATTGTATAGAGTTTATACCTACATTGTGTACATTGTATAGAGTTTATGTCTACATTGTGTACATAGTATAGAGTTTATACCTACATTGTATAGAGTTTATACCTACATTGTATAAATTGTATAGAGTTTATACCAACATTGTATAGAGTTTGTACCTACATTGTGTACATTCTGTAGAGTTTATGTCTACATTGTGTACATTGTATAGAGTTTATACCTACATTGTGTACATTCTGTAGAGTTTGTCTACATTGTGTACATTGTATAGAGTTTACTTCTTTTCTAAATATTGAACAGGGCCACTTCCCCGTTGGAATCAAGGTTCTGTCTTATTTTCTACTTACTATTATATTAATTTTGGCTGAGTTTCTCTGAAACCATTTGATTCTAACTTCTGTTTCTGTAGAAAAGCCATACCACACTGCCTTTTGCGTGGGTTAATAAGGGACATGTCAAGGCCTTAAGTAGAGGGGCCTGTTCTAAAATTATAATGCAGTCTCCATTTCATGCTGCAAAAACTTGTGATGGGCCTGCATCCTGTCGTGGCAGGTGTGGGATTGATGCTCAAATGTTGCCTATGCTGAGACTCCAAAGAGTGTCTGGAAGGGGGCAAGCCTCAACAGTTGGAACCTGGAACATCACAACCCTTACAGGTAAGGAGCAGGAACTAGTGCAGGAGGCTAAATGTTAAACCTCACAGTAAAGTTTATGCTGTGTGCCTGGCAAATAGATGATAATTTCACTGCTATTTCTAGCAGGGTGAGTGACCATGTAGAAGTTTTCGTATAGATATATAATTAATATTTTATGATGTACCATCGATTAGATACGATTGGGACTGTGTCTGAAGGTATTAAATTATATCAGGGACTTCTAATGTATGACACCGGTACGAGAGTTGAAATATTCCCAACAACACCGAGTACCTGCTGTCTTCATTATAACTTTAATTAATCTAATTATATCTTGTGTAACAATTATATATATATATATACACAATTTTAATTCCCCGACATCAGTCTTACACTGTCATATCTATTCTTACTTTACAATTGTGTCTACTAAGAGTTCCATTACAATCTGTAGTAGTAAAACTACTATTTCACCAGAACATCTGCTATCAGTTATTTCTAGACAATATATATATTTTAGACCACATATCTACCTAATATATATATATTTCCTATCAAATCTGTAGCTAAAGACATAAAGTCAGCCTCACTACTTCATTCTGACAAGATATCAATTTATGACTAAAGATGAAGAAGATACACCAACGTTAATGTTGTGAAATAAAGCTGATAACATCTTTGAAACTTCTAATTTGATAACAAAGAGATTATTTCTTTTGTTAGTAAAAACTAACAACACAACACATTGATTATATCTGAAGGAGGTAAGTTGACAAAGATTTAGTTGAAGTCTATAATAATGATAGCCACAAATACTAACTGCTATACTGTACATTAGATAATGTAGTCCTAGATACACTATGTCTGATAGCCACTATGCTGTACATTAGATAATGTAGTCCTAGATACACTATGTCTGATAGCCATTAATACTAATTTCTATACTGTACATTAGATAATGTAGTCCTAGATAAACTATGTCTTATAGCCACAAATACTAACTACTGTACTGTACATTAGATAATGTAGTCCTAGATACACTATGTCTGATAGTCACTAGTATATACGTAGTTCTCAGGGAGATTCAGCAAGACGTATGACATGGCTTCCCTTTGAAATACATGTAGAACCCATCTTATATAATAATGTGTTTGAGTATTTCAGTGACACGTATACCGTTGACATTGTTCTCAGGGAGATTCAGTGTGACAATTCTATCTAACAACGTTTCCACTATAATTACTGGTACAACTTACTATTTTTGCCAGCTGGTGAAATAAAACAATGAGAAATAAAGTGTCTTGTTCAAGGCCCCAACGCCCAGACCACCCGGTCTGAGATTCGAACTCCCGAACCATACGTTCGTGAATTACGCGCTATCACCGCGTAAACCCAGTTTCCTCCACACAATATAAACCAGAATAATTTAATCCGGATTAATTCACGAACAAGATTTACAATAGGTCGCTGAGAGTGATCTCCCTTGGCTGACTTTAAAATCTTTTTTTCTTCCATTAGAAATTGATTTGTTTCATGTCCGACTGAAAGACTCTGGGGTTTAATTAAGAGGAATTTATAACAATTATTAATTATTTCATTACTGAGATATCATTTGAAGGATTTACTAAAGGTTTTAATTATTAATTAATTTATTTGTAACTTAACATGTGGTTCTTGTATAAAATTATGTTGGAAGATTTTAGGAAGAAGCTATGTAGCGGGTGTCGGTAAAATAAACTCCCAGGCTATGTAGCCGGTAAGAGTGTCAGTCTCCATGCATTGCGGCCCTTTATGGTCTGAGTTGAGACAATTTAAAATCTTTTCCACCATCAATTGTTAAAAAAACAAGTTAAAGTAATTTTGTCGTCCATTCGTAACGTACGTTACACTTTAGTTACATATACATCTACTATGTTACATACACACACATCTACTGTGTTACATACACACACATCTAGTGTGATACATAGACATCCACTGTGTTATATATATATACACACATCTACTGAGTTACACACACATCTACTGAGTTACACATCTACTATGTTACATACACACACATCTACTGAGTTACATAAACACACATCTACCGTGTTACATACACACACATCTATGTAATGATTGAGGAAGGAAGGGACTGGTGAAACGCTATAGTGATATGTGTGTTGCATACCTTTCAGGTTTACCGGCTTCGTAGCCTATTCAAAGATTTTATTATAATTATGAACCTTGTATTTCAGTTAATTATGAATAATTTTGAGCTATTTCTCACAATTGTTAGTTAATTACTAACATAGTAACTTAACATATGGTTTTATATAGAATTTCCTTGGAAGACTTTAATTTAGATAGGAACCATTTCCATAGAACGAGAACCAATTGTGGGTGGGTTTCTAACAAAATGGTTAATGAAGAATTTTGAAAAATTTACTAAAATTATTAATTATTTCATTACTAGGATAATGTTTGAATACACAATTATATGTGTGTATATATATATTATATATATATATATAAACAGTATATATACAGTATATATATAGTACTCAAAATAAGTAGTGGGATAATGAGTAGTCTTAAGACAAGTCTGTCCAGATAGCTGCGCTGTAACTTACATTTATTGGGACTGTGTGTAGGCTAGCAGGCCTGTATTTTGGGATCTAGCTGGTCCATTATGAGGCAGGTCTGGTTAGTTGGCAGCACCATACCTTACTTGTGGTATATGTATGTATAGAAATAAATTATTGTATATGTATAACTGTCCATCTATATGTATATACATGTAGGTTTAGGTATGTGTTTACATACATATATAATTTTCAGATGTATAAACGTAAAAGTATATATATCTTTATATGTATATTTATAAATTTATAAACATACATGTGTGTATATATGTATATATGTTTATATTTATATATCAATCATCTTTTAATATACATATGTATATATAAAATATATACAGGATCTCCCCCCCCCCCCCCAAAAAAAAATGTATACACACTTCAACTAGTCTATGTAAATGTGTATACATATTTTAGAGACACACTGTATATAGACATATCATGAAACGTGACTCCTACTATTATTGGTTGTACAGATCGTCACAGATAAAAATATTTATTTCGACCAAGGTTGAATATTTAATGGAATTAAGTGGAGTTAGGAAATAAGACAATAAAACAGTGAAATGAAGACATAAGAGGTAGATAGAGTAAAAGAAGAGAGGGGAAGAGAGAATTAACACAGTTTTGTCTTTCTATCTCTCTCACTCCTCCTTCAATATATTATTGTCTCTTACTACTCCTCATAAAAGCAGGTCTGACCACTAGTCTGAATTATATCTACTTATGTAGGTTTAACTCTACCAAGATTACCGAATCACTGCTCGAACTTGGGGCTTCTGAAACTAACTTATTGTGTTAGCAGATGTTGGATGAGAATCTTCACCAATAAAAATGTGGAGAAGAAAGGCGATATATCTTTCTTTTTGTTTGTATTTAAATTAATTTTTCCGTGTTTTCTTTTCTGTTGCTTGTAAATACAACCCACGTGTTGTAAGAGTGGTTGAGTTACTGCAGTGTTAATGCTTCAGTGTGTGGAAGCCAGGTTAACAGAGCAGAAATCTTGTTGAGAGATGTACTGGCACCAACCACATAATTATGGAGATAACGTTCAGCTGAATAATAAATTGTGGAATTTCCTAGCTTTCGTCCAGGTAAGGCTAAGCTGGCTTTTTGCTGTGTTACCTTAGGTTTGTAAGGGCTATTTAAGTGAATATTTCAGTGATTGATTTCTTGTTTTGTTTTTGGTGGGTAGTTGCATGTGTTGTTTATGTTGACTTAAGTGAAGCCCTAAATAAATCCATCCGGCAGGGACAGCTGCCCAGACAGAATTTTGAGATGTATCAAAAACAGTGGAGGAGAAATAAATATAATGCATTCACGAAACACGTGTTACACGTGATTACGAATAAAATATCAAGCTGAAACTTGGATCACTCGATCCTGATATATATTTCATTAGGGAACTAACCCCTGTTTAGTACAGTACCCTATTGTCTTTAAAGAAATTTGGCTGCTATTTCCAACAGGTCAAGTAACCACATAGAGGTTTTCACTCCTTCTCTCGAAACAAACATATTTGTCATTGTTAGTGGTTTTAGCCAAAAAGTTGTTGTTGAAATCAGTAATTTTATACAGGAAAATTAGGATTAACTAATGAACTTGATATAATTGAGTGAGAGAAGATTTTAGCTGGCCAACATAGAAAACACTTTCTAAATGAGACAGAACACTTTGTAGAATAATTATTTCAATGATTCTTTTCTACCTTTTCCTTTCAACTTTCTCTTTCCTTTCACTTGTTTTTCCTTCTTTTTTTTAACCTTCTTATTAGATTATATGTTGTTTTATATTTTCACTTGGACTCTATACTTCTCTGTGTTATATCTATAAGGTTCCATGTGAAACACCATAACTAGAATACAATTGAACAACAAACAAACGATTTGTTTCAGTTATAAAGAATTTTTCGTTACAACGAATTATATTTATACCCCGTGAATTTCGTTATAACGGAATTTCACTGTATATATATTATGTGTGTACGTATATATATATATATATATATATATATATATATATATATATATATATATATATCAAGAAGGAGAATGATATTCTGACGGTTTTCGAGCTTATTCTGAAGTCTGTACAAAAGACTTGCTGTTGTTGATTGTTTAACTAAACGTAAGAGTTTAGAGAAAGAAAAATCTGTAATGGATAATTTCACTGCTGTTTATAGCAGGGTGAGAGACTACGTAGATATGTAATTGATATATTTACTGAGTGATACTTTCTGATTTACAATAAATTAAATACGATTGGAACTGTGTCTGAAGGTATTAAATTATATCAGGGACTTCTAACGTGACACCGGTACGAGAGTTGAAATATTCCCAACAACACCGAGTACCTGCTGTCTTCATTATAACTTTAATTAATCTAATTATATCTTGTGGAACAATTATATATATGTATATATATATATATAGACACAATTTTCTATCCCCGACATCAGTCTTACACTGTCATATCTATTCTTACTTTACAATTGTGTCTACTAAGAGTTCCATTACAATCTGTAGTAGTAAAACTACTCTTTCACCAGAACATCTGCTATCAGTCATTTATAGACAATATATATATTTTAGACCACATATCAACCTAATATATATATATTTCCTATCAAATCTGTAGCTAAAGACATACAGTCAGCCTCACTACTTCATTCTGACAAGATATCAATTTATGACTAAAGATGAAGAAGATACACCAACGTTAATGTTGTGAAATAAAGCTGATAACATCTTTGAAACTTCTAATTTGATAACAAAGAGATTATTTCTTTGGTTGTTTAGTAAAAACTAACAACACAACACATTGATTATATCTGAGGAGGTAAGTTGACAAAGATTTACTTAATGTAAATAATATAATTATGTGAACCCTACAACGATCCAGTAATATATATAGAAAAAACACTTCCAAACTGAAATGTTGATGTGATATTTTTCAATCATGAGATTCCACTGTTACATGTGATATAAAATATATTATCATAACTGTCTTTATTATTTAAAATACCTCCATCTATATTTCAACCACTGGAACAACCTCAAACAAGAAACAGTCAACATTTTAAAGTAAAAAATCGAAATAAATGTTATGAGTGTATATAGATAGATGTATGTTGTGTGTGTATATATACAGTAATCCCCCGCTATATCGCGGTTCACTTTTCGAGATCCCGTTACATCGCGGATATTTCTTTGGGACGTATCTAATTTCCTATCGCGGATTTTCGTTAGAACATATCTATATTCTTATCGCGGTACATCTGAATAAATAGTGTCTAAAATTTAAACTTATCAAATACGTTTCAATGTTATTAAAGTGTATATCGTAAGGAAGGGACATCTTAAGGCTTTAATTATGAACAAATGTTTATATTTTTCATTCCATTACTGTTTTACTGATTGTGTTTTGCTCTAATCTACTACAAACCCTTCATAGATTGACGGGGGATGTGCAGTGTATTACCAAGTGGCTACCGTGGCTGGCAATGGTCCTCATTGGTAACTAGTGGTATGATGGTTGGTGGTAGTTTCTATACGATCGTTACTGGCTGTTTTTTGGTGTTTAAATACAAAAGTGTGTTTTAATGAGTTTGTGGTAAAATGAAGGTATCTATTTGGATTGTTCATTGACATAGACGTGAGGGAAGGTCCCTCGTCTATTTACCATTTTGTGTTTGTGAGAATTATAACAAAGTGAGTGAGTGCGTGCGCAAACAAGACAATAACCACAACGAGAGTTATATTCAACAAATGTAAATAATGGTGATGTTTATTTATATTACAAATGGAACGTACCAAATATTGACGCGGTCAGTTGTGGTGAATTATAATTACAAAAGTATCGTGGGGTTTGCTGTTTGCTGTTCCCTTGGCTGCTTTCTGTGGCGTGGTACAGAGGCTGTTTTCTGGTGTGTGATCAGTCTGCTTTCTAGTGGCTGTCTGTTTACTTCTCGTGTTCTCAATCAGGGGCAGATAACTATGGGTTGTTCTATTATCCGACAGGGGGCGTGAGGCGTCTTACTACAAGTTTATATATACTTAAAGCATGTATGAGAGGTATTTTAAGGCTTAAACTTTATGGTCTCTCTGTATCACGGTTGGTTCTGGAACGTATCATCGCTTAGTGGTTAGAGCATTAGGCTTGCAATAAAAAGGTGGTGAGTTCGATTCTCGGACAGGGTGTTGTGTTGTCCTTGAGCAAGACACTTTATTTCACGTTGCTCCAGTTTACTCAGCTGTAGAAATGAGCTGTGATGTCACTGGTGCCAAGCTGTATCGGCCATAACCTTTCCCTTGGACATATATATAGTGTATATATACTGTACACAGTGTATATATAATATATACATAGTGTATATATATATAGTATACATATACGTTGTGACGTAACTGGTGCCAAGCTGTATCGACCATTGCCTTTCTCTTGGACATCATATATAGTGTATAATATATACTGTATATAGTGTATATATACTGTACACAGTGTATATATATATGTATATCATCATCATCATCACTGTTTTATGTCCATTCTTCCACGGTAGTATGGGTTAGACAGGTTGTCCTGTTTTGGGCAGTGCCAGATAGGGTGACCTTGTGTTGCTCAGATGGGAACTGATTTTGGCTTCATTTCTACAGCTGAATGCCCTTCCTAACACCAACCTCACAGTGAGTGATGGGTGCTTTTTTGTTGTGACACCTCCATAGCCACTTTACAGTGGGAGGGAGTGGGGGCATATTGTCTATGTGCTTCAGCTTCGGCTTGTACCCGGGGGCTACAACACAACCTCGTCTGCTGCACACAGCATTTGATTCCTCTTATGCTCAGTCTCTATTTCAATTTGTTAATGCTTTGCCGTTCGCGTATATTACTGTTACACATCCATTGGAGCATGCAAGCTTTGTTTCTTTCTAATCTACGCAAGTCTTCTACAGACAGTGCCCAGGTCTCACTACCATGTAACATTGCTGTTCGTATGCACACATTATACTCTCTGCCTTTCATTTTGAGGGAAAAGCCTTTTGCAGCTAGCAGTGGCAGTAGCTCCCTAAACTTCTTCAATCCCATTGTTACTCTGGTTACTGTACTTTCAGAACACCCATCTCCGCTGCTTATTCGGTCACCTAGGTAGCAAAAGCTGTCTATTGTTTCTACAGCGCTCTCCCAGAGTTTGGTGGTGCTTGTTTCTTTAGTTCTGCCATAGATTCAGCTATAAGTGTAAGATCATCCACATATAGGAGTTCCTATGGGCATCTGGTCTTAAACTCTTCTGTTATAGCCTGCAATACTATTATAAACAGGAGAAGGCTAAGAACAGAGCCCTGGTAGACACCGACGTGTATGCTAAATTCCTCGCTATAGTAAAGCCTAACTTTACTGACATGTCCCCTATACATGGCTTGTACAGCTTTCACAAGCCACTAATCTACTCCTAGTTTGTTAAGAGCCCACCAGATTATAGCACGGGGCACTCTGTTGAAGACTTTTTCCAGATCGATAAAAGCCAGGTAGAGCGGCTTACTTTTAGCTAGGTACTTTTCCTGTAACTGCCTCACAAGGAAGAGAGCATCAGTGGTGTTTTTTCCTGGCACAAAACCGAAACTGCATCTCATCTAGTTTTACCCAGTCCCTGATCAAATGTGCTATGACTCTTTCCATTACTTTCATGACCTGGTCCATCAGCTTCATACCTCTATAGTTTCTTCTATCTAGTGCATCTCCTTTACCCTTGTAGCAATTGACGATGATGCTGCTGCACCAATCCTTTGGTATGACACCCTATAGTATTACCTGGTTAACAATATGTGTGGTTATTACCTTATCTACCCATTTGTCAGTTAATAGTATACCTACACCACCCATCCCGATGTCATTTCCCACCCAGAAAAATTTATAGCACTGACTTTTGCCTACAAGGACTCTAGTGGACTCTTCTCTCCATCTAGTCTCTTGCACACAGCATACGTCAATATCCTTTCACTCAGCATGTCTATAATTTCTCCTTCCCTTCCTTTCATTGTGCTTATGTTGATGCTGCCAACTCAGAGTTTTGGACATTTGCCATCATTTGTGGGAGAGGGTGAATTTTTGCGGGGCAGTGTGTATGCTTCCTGTCTCTGAATTAAAGCTTTGCATGAGTGCTTGGTGACTCGCGGATTTATATTCATTTATTTATTCGGGTTTGTTCCATTTATCTTTCGCTCCTCCATACATAACAGTAAACAAGAATTCTTTGGTGCAGGGCTAGAAGGACAGTAGTAATAATGGCAGAGTTTGTTGGGGCTAGCAAGGTCTAGAAGGACAGTAATAGTAATGGCAGAGTTTGTTGGGGCTAGTAAGGGCGAGAAGGACAGTAGTAGTAATGGCAGAGTTTGTTGGGGCTGGTAAGAGTTAGAAGGACAGTAGTAGTAATGGCAGAGTTTGTTGGGGCTGGTAAGGGCTAGAAGGACAGTAGTAATAATGGCAGAGTTTGTTGGAGCTGGTAAGGTCCAGAAGGACAGTAGTAGTAATGACAGAGGTTGTTGGGGCTGGTAAGGGCTAGAAGGACAGTAGTAGAATTGGCAGATTTTGTTGGGGCTGGTAATGGTAAGGACATGTTGCTGAGGTTTGATTGGTCAAATAGACTATGGTGAGGGGTGGGAAATTGTGAGATAGGTAGCCATCATGACATATATCATCACAGGAGATTCGGGGGAAATAAGCAGATATAAGTAGGCATATTAGACAAGGCAAATATGCAAGAATTTCGAAGATGATCACCTAGATTTGTAAACACCGAAATGAATGAGTGAGAGAAAGGGGAGGTAATGGCGGGGGTTAGGGATGAGTTTGTAGAGAAAGAGACAATGTCCAACATGGTTTATATCAAAAACAAGGTCGAAGTATATACGTTGTGGAAACAAGTGAATGATAATAATAATAATGTAAACAGAAGATTTTGAAATTGGGGAAGAGAGATAGCTGTAGAATAGAAATAATCTATGGATGTCTGGGATATAAGTTATATATATGTTGTGATGTCACTGGTGTCAAGCTGTGTCAGTCATTGCCTTTCCCTTGGACAACATATATGGTGTATATATATATATATATAGTGTATATATATGATGTGATGTCACTGGTGCCAAGCTGTGTCAGCCATTACCTTTCCCTTGGACAACATATATAGTGTATAATATATACTGTACACAGTGTATATATAATATATATATAGTGTATATATACTGTACATAGAGTATATATAATATATATATATAGTATATATATACTCTACATAGAATATATGTAATATATATATATATAGTGTATATATATGTTGTGCTGTCATTGGTACCAAGCTGTATCAGCCATTACCTTTTCCTTGGATAACTTTGGTGGCATGGAGAGGATAGACTGGTATACATGGGTGACTGCTGGTCTTCCTCAAACAACCAGACTTGTGCCCCGGAGGGGTACTTTCTAGTTGCAAATCATTCGTGACCGACGGGAGTCTTTGATATGTTAGGTGTGTATATATAGATGTGTATTGATGTCCATGTGGGAGTCATTGATATCAATGCTAGGGAAGGCTGGTCTTCTATATTACTGCATAATACCAAATATCTCGATCCTGTGTCATTGTCTTTGAGAAGTTCAATTGTGTGAGGTCAGCTTTTATCACCTCATCCCAGGTATTCCTACCCCATAGCTTCCATCAATTGTGTGAGGTCAGCTTTTATCACCTCATCCCAGGTCTTCCTACCCCATAGCTTCCATCAATTGTGTGAGGTCAGCTTTTATCACCTCATCCCAGGTCTTCCTACCCCATAGCTTCCATCAATTGTGTGAGGTCAGCTTTTATCACCTCATCCCAGGTCTTCCTACTTCACAGCTTCCATCAATTGTGTGAGGTCAGCTTTTATCACCTCACCCTAGGTCTTCCTACTCCATAGCTTCCATCAATTGTGTGAGGTCAGATTTTATCACCTCATCCCAGGTCTTCCTACTTCACAGCTCCCATCAATTGTGTGAGGTCAGCTTTTATCACCATCCCAGGTCTCCCTACTTCACAGCTTCCATCAATTTTATAAAATGCTTGAAAACGACTTAGAAAAGATTTTCATCAAAATCAGAATTTAATCCTGAAGAGAGGAAATTGGAACGTAATCCACTGAAAGTTGCTTAACTCTTTAACATTTAAACCGGTCAGAATTTTGTCCCCTTTTTCTCTTCAAACCAGCCGTAACTGGACACTCTTACTGATATTAAGGTATTATTCTCAATATAAATAATAGCAAAATCTCATAGATTCGATATTATGTGAGGTAAAGACTTTACTGTGAAAATATAATAGTATATATATATAGTAATGTGAATGGTATGTGAGATATTAGGTGAGGTAAAGACTTTACTGTGAAAATATAATAGTATATATATATAGTAATGTGAATGGTATGTGAGATATTAGGTGAGGTAAAGACTTTACTGTGAAAATATAATAGTATATATAGAGTAATGTAAATGTTATGTGAGGTAAAGACTTTACCATGGAAATATAATAGTATATATAGAGTAATATAAATGCTAAAGGGTTAAACCCTGAAGAAAGGACTTTTAGGTCCCAAAATATTGGACACCTGAAAGAACAACAACAAAAAAAACAAAACAAAGATTACCAGGTAACTTTTACTTTTCCTTACCTCATCTTACAGTCTATTTTGCATTGTTTAGCCTTCTATCTCTTTCAACATTATATATTATATAGAATGCTTCAAGGAAACTACATTTTATTATATATCATCATCATCAATTAACGTCCATCTTCCACGCTAGCATGGGTTAGACGGGTCCCATTTAGAAGCAAGTTGGGTCAGGTGACCATGTCTCACTCATATAGGGGTGTTTCTGGCTAGCTCTCTATGGCTGGATGCCCTTCCTAACGCCAACCACATTGACAGTGTGGACTGGGTGCATTTCCCAAGACACCTAGATGCCCACTTTACAGTGTGGGCTGGGTGCTTTTTGTGGTGTCTTTTACATGTCCAGTGTGGGTGGGATATATATATATGTCTGTGTCATCACCATTTAACGTCCATTTTTCCATTCTGGCATGGGTTAGATGGGTCATCCACGCCAGGAGTTGGGTATTTTACAGCTTGATTCCCTTCCTAACACCAACCATGTTTACAGTGTGGGACTGGATGGCTCTGTTATGAGGAGGGACAGGCCAGTTGACTGCACTGAACCCATCTCACAGTGCAACTACAATTTTGGGGCCTGGTACTGGGTGGCACAATTATGAGGAGGAGTAGGCAGCCAGGTGGGCCATAGCCTTTTCATAAGGTTACCATAGTTATGGGGACTGGTACTGGGTGGTACAGTTACAAGAGGGGCTGACCAGTTGGCTGTGTCACTATGGGGAGGGTAGCCAGTTGGCCGTGCCAAACCCATCTCACAAGGTTACCACAGTTTTGGGGCCCTGTACTAGATGACACCGCTATCGTGATGGTGCAGCTGTAGTTTGACATATATATAGCCTTGGTTTATATAAATAAACATCACACAGGTATATTTCTACAGTTTACCAATGTACCATATTTACCGGTGCCGAAGACAACCAAATTTAAAAAAAAAAAAATAACCAACCTTCGGCCTCCAGGACGTATGGTAGATTTTTGAGACTTACATTAGGGAAAAAGTAACGTCTTTGACACTGGTAAAAGTGTAAAATTTCCACTGTTAAATCTATCCCTGTATTTTAAGTATTTTCTATTATCTCATACTGTTTCTTTCTTATAAGTCCTATAAGAATGAATTTTTTGCTAAACTGCCATAGAGCAGACCTCCGAAGAAATAGGATATAATTCATAGAGCATGCTGGAATACCACTGCTTACATTGGAGAGAATTGCTCTGGACAGGAAAGTTGATATCTACAGTTTACCAATATAGAAATATAAAATTTCCACTGTTAAATCTATCTCTGCTTCTTAAGTATTCTCTATTATCTCATACTGTTTCTTTCTTATTTCAGAATATCAGATGACATTGGGATAAATTATAATTTTCAATCTTGGATACCTCACCTCTATTTATCATCATTTTAAGACTAAAACTTTTTAAACAGAACTTATATAACACTGTTTATATAAATCTCTCGTCGAATAACTGAAATATTTCCTCAAAACTGAGTTTATTTTTTTCACTATAAGATGGTTTTGTATTTTAACTAAACTTGGATGAAACATAAGTTTGCATTATCTTCAGATATTAACTGAAATTACAGTTGAGGGAAATATAGAAGATATATTATTTAGGAATATAATATAAAAAATATTACAAGTAAAACATTTGTATATTCTGTTCAAGAAGAAATCATTATGGAAAATAAATTGACAAAGCTGATTAAATGTGAAACACAATCTAAAGTGTTTAGTATTCCTGGTGAGATGACAAAGGTTGGAGAAGAGAAGCCATATCACTGTGATATCTGTGGTAAATCATTCTCTGATAGTAGTGCCTTGACTAGACATAAACGTATACATACACTTACATAACATATCCTACAAAACATGGTTGTTGCATTTCTCTCCAGTCTACATATCCTCTGCAGTCACAGCCCTTGTTTTGTTACCATGCATCATTGCACATCACCCACATGTCTCATACAGTTGTCCTTTTGTACAGAGAGAGAAACCTTTTGTGGTCAACTGTTGCAGTAGCTCTCTAAACTTTTTCAATCCTATCCTTATTCTAGCTATTCATCTTTCTGAGCAGCCTCCTCCACTGCTAATTAAGTCACCTGGATTGCAAAAGCTATCAACCACTTCTATGTGTGTCTAATTACATATATAATTAAGCCTGACAATTTCTCCACTAAAGATTTACCTCCCTTTTTGACACTATGAAACTCTCCTCTGTTTAGGGTGAAAATTGTTGGAGGAAAGAACATGTTATGTGTATGAAACATTATTTACACTAAATAGACTATATGGCAAAGGTTTAGGGTGCTTCTACTACTGCTAGCTACAAAAGGTTGTTTCATTAAATTGATGTCTGCATATGAACAGCAATGCTGCATTGCAGTGAGATCTGGGCCGTGTGTGCAGAGGACCTCCGAAGATTGGATAGAAATGAAGCTTGAATTCTCCGATGGATGTGTAATATTAATATACATGAAGAGCAAAATGTAAATAAACTGATAGGGAATCTGGGCATGAGAGGGATAAGATACAGTATGCAGGAGTGTAGATGCTGTGTTATGGACATGTGATGTGTATGAAGGTAGAGATGTTGTATAAAAGGTTGACCGCTTGAAATTGATGGAAGAGGAAGACCTATGAATGCTTGGGATGAGGAGGTAAAAACTGACCTGACACCATTGTACCTCTCAAAGATGATGACACAGGATTGAAATCTCTGGCGTTATACAGTACTGCAGGAGACCATGTGCACGGGATGAAGCAACATTTAGTGGTTTGAAGTATGCTCCAATTTTCCTCCTCCCCACAACTTAACACTCCACCCCCTTACCAGCAAAGTAACCCCTCTGACCTATCTCTCCAAACCTCACCCCACATACACAAAGAATCGCTGCTTTCACCCTTAAAGGGATCTTCTGAAACTAAAAAAAAATCAATCTGTGAACGCAGATGTAAATATTTAAAAAAAAGTTGCAACCGAAGGAAAACAGGAAAATGATACTTTGGTTCGTGAAGACGTTCCCTGGCAATGAACGGAAAAAAGCGAAGATAATACGTTGTTATGTGTAGCGGTGACAACAATTACACATAAAGACAAAACCACGTTTATGCTATAAATGGAGTCGTAGACTAATATACTATTTAGGAAACTGAATGATTCTCGGCTTCGGAGTTCAGAATAATGTAAATAAATTAGTTGAACGAAAATGACAGAGGGTATTACAATCATAAAAGTAATAATAATTAAATATATGCATACACACAATTATACACGTGCATATGCGAAAACATGCGGCATGCATGCATGTACAAGCACGTACACATAAACACGCGCACACGGACATAAACCGGTGCGACACATATACCCGCACTCATACGGACATATACACATATACATATATGTTTGTGTGTATACATATAATTATATATACATATATAAATATACACGCATAAATGCGTATAGAACGCACACTCACACATACCTACAGGTAAATACACATATGTTCACCAAACGTACATATACCAAAACCCTATGTGCACATATACACACCATACATACGTGTAAACACACATGATGGCTGCCCCCCTCATTATCAAGTATGGCCATTGCACGAGAAAAAAAAACAAAGTGAACGTTAATGTTTGTAAATAGCATAAGGTGACTTATTTATCTTATAGTTGTTGTTTTATCACCTGTATTATTAAATATTGAAGTGGTTGTTCAACATTTTACAGGACAGGAAAATATTATTTTAATCAGAAATCAGTGAACATTTAGTTTTTACTAACTTTTCTTGACTTTATATTTGGTCTTGAAAACTAAAGTACGTATTATTTCGTTTTCCATCACAACACAAACATTGTGAACTTTTCTATCTGAAGTGAAATATCTTGATTTATTACAACACCTACACACTATTTTCTACACACACACACATGGCTATTTATTTCTCTCTCTCATACCTTCACACTATGTCTGTGTATATTTATATGTATATAAATTAATCTTCGTCTTTCGAAATTATGGATATTAATTCTCTTGTCACCTGAACTGTCCTCAATAACAAGAACCTTAACTATAGAAGTCTTATTCGTCTGTTTTATGAGCTGAGGATTTTATTGTGAATAGAGCTTCTCTCACCTTAGCAAAAATAATAGTTGAATACTACACAATAATCACCTATATATATATAAGCACTTGCTTTTTCTTCCTCCAAGATCAGTCTTACGCTGTCATATGTCTCTTTCTACTTCTACAAAGTTGTAATGCTACATTACAACTTTGTAGAAGAAGAAAGCGGAGTTCTGCAGTATTTTATGGATCCTTTGTATATTAGACTACATAGCATCATAACGATATCTTCATTTCCTAATGTATCAGTAGCAGTGGTGAGAATCCTTTATGTAAAGATCTGTATCTAGAAATATGTCTGAATATAGCTGTGAGATTTGCAGGAAAACTTTCTCTTCAAAATTGAAACTATCCTCACACGAGAAAATACACACTGGAGAAAAACCCTTCCACTGTGAAATATGTGGGAAGTCTTTTGTCTTGAACAGTGATTTAAAAAGGCATATAAGAACACACACTGGAGAAAAACCTTTTGCATGTGAAATATGTGGGAAATCTTTTTCTGATAGTTCTCATCTTGTACGTCACAAAAGAACACACACAGGAGAAAAACCTTATTCATGTGAAATATGTGGGAAATCCTTTTCTCAAGGTTCTAGTGTTGTACAACACAAAAGAATACTCAGACTCTGACTCAGAAGCTCCGGCGTCTTGCAACGCATGAGGCAATCATTGTGTTCCAACGCGTTCGGTCAGCAGCCAGTTGCACAGCATCCTGCCATTGACTGTTTGTCGCTCGCAGGTCCCTCTCAACTGTTTGGCGCCAGTTCATTTTGGGTCACCCTCTCCGTCTGCTTCCCTGCGGGCTCCATTTAAGTACTTGGTTCGCCAGTCTCTCAGGAGGAAGTCTCAAAGCGTGTCCAAACCAGCGCAGGCGTCGCTTGCAGATGGTAGAAGAGACTAGCTGCTGGTTGGTGCGGTTCCTGACTTCCTGGTTTGTTACATGGTCACTCCATTTAATCCCCAGGATCTTTCGCAGACACCTGGAATTGAATGCGTCCAACTTCTTCTCTTGGTTGATCTTAAGGTGCCATGTTTCACTTCCGTACAAGAGTGTGGACAGCACGTTGCTGTTGTAGAATCTCATCTTTGATTTGAGGGTGAACTTCCTGCTCTTCCAGATCTTGTCAAGCTGGTTAAATGCCGCTGAAGCCTTCCCCATTCTACATTGCAGTTCACTGTCCATGGTGCCCTCATTGTTAATGGAGCTTCCTAGGTAGGTGAAGTTGTCCACTATCTCCACCTCCCCCTGTTCAATGAAGACACTAGTTGGTGATGGGTGTGTCCCAGATAACATGCTTTTGGTCTTCTTGGCACTGATATTGAGACCTAAGCTTCCTGCTTCGACATTGATATTGTTCACAATGATTTGCAGGTCAGCTGTGCTCTCTGCAAGTCCAGGTCAGACAACTTTTGCTCTCCCACCCAAGATATCCCCTGGTCTTTAGACGCTCTTCTTAGTACCCAGTCAATGGCTATGGCAAAGAGAATTGGAGAGAGCGAGCAACCTTGACGCACAGGAGTAACCACCTCAAACCAGTCACTGTAACCAACCTCTGTCCGTATTCAGCACTTGGAATTTTCATAAATCTGTTTGATTGCCGAAATAACTTTCTGGGGCAGACCATACACATGCATGATGCTCCAGAGTGACAGTCGATGAATGCTATCGAATGCTTTGGAGAAATCGATGAAGCTGATGGCAAGGGGCCTCTGGAATTCGTTGTACCTCTCAATGATGCGGCGTAGCGTAAAGATCTGCTCTGCACAGGAACGTTTTGGTCGGAACGCTGCCTGTTGTTCTCGCAGTTCCCGGTTTATCATGCCACGTATGCGGTTCAGGATCACCAGACAATAGACCTTCCCTGGTATGGAGAGAAGTGTCACTCCCCTCCAGTTGTCACAATCGGCAAGGTTGCCCTTCTTGGGGATACAGACAACCGCTCCGTTTCTCCAGTCTTCTGGGACTTCACCCATGTTCCACACAATATTACATAAGTGGATTACATAATAATACACACAGGGGAAAAACCCTTCCATTGTGAAATATGTGGGAAATCTTTTTCTAGTAATTCTATTCTTGTAAAGCACAAAAGAATACACACAGGAGAAAGGCCCTATTCATGTGAAATATGTGGGAAATCTTTCTCTCAGAATTCTTCACTGGTTGTTCACCTACATAGTCAACACTTGTGATAAACTCCATCACTGTGAGATGTGAAACACACAAATATACAGACACACTCTGTACGGAAGTATATAAAATGTGATGCTTGAAAAATCCTTATTTTATGCTTATCATCATCATCATCATTGTTTTACATCCATTCTTCCACGCTAGCATAAGTTAGACGGGTTGTCCTGTTGTGGGCAATGCCAGGTCAGGGAACTGATTTTGGCTTGATTTCTACAGCTGGATGCCCTTCCTAACACAAAACCTCATTTACAGTGAGTGCTGGGTGCTTTCTTTACCATGGTACCTACACGACTACTTTACAGTGTGGGCTGGGTGCTTTTTTGTCGTGATATCTCCATGACCATTTTTGCAGTGGGTAGGGATGGGGAGATATTGTCTATATGCTTCAGCTTCGGCTTGTACCCGTGTGAAGTCGGGTCTTCTGAATTACTGCGTGACGTCAGAGGTCACGGTCCTGTGTCATTGTATTTGAGAGGCGCAATTCGGCAAGGTCAGCGTTTATCACCTCATCCCAGTTCTTCTTGGTTCTTCCCACTCCATGGTTTACATCGACTTTTAGTATTCTGCACCTGTTAATGCAGCTGTCATCCTTCATACGCATCTATCTATATATATATATTCCTCAATCAAACAAGAAATATACTGCCATATATTGAAGATTACTAAAATAACTAGGGAGCGGATGACAAGACATACCAGACATTCCTACCGAACAATGGATGACCTGATGAGCTGGCTCCTGTGGTGGATACCTAAATATAGTAAGACCCTAGTGGGATGACTGATAATGACCTACATAGATCAGATGTCTATGGATGTTCAGCTGGGGATTAATGATCTCAATAATGCCACAAAATAATAATATATATTAATGAACATCTATTATGGTGAAATATGTTGGAAATTATTCTCAGGTTTTGTATTGTAATCCACAAATACACCCTGTAGAAAGTTCTACTTCATATTTGTCATTAAGGTTTCTTATAGAGACACAATCTTATTTTATTGGTGAGGGTGGTGGATTGGCAGAATCTGTAGAGCGTCAGACAACATTCTTTGTGTCATATAGTTACAGCCCTTTATGTTCTGGGTTTAAAAATGTACCAGTAATGCACTGAAATTGATTTAATTGGCAATCCTCTTTCCCTTCCTATTTCTGGGGTTGATTTCAAAGTGGAAACATTTATTTAAAGTCTATAAAACAATGGATAGAATGCTTTCTGCCATATTTGTTCTGGTTCTCTGCTCTCTGAGTTTAAATCCTGCTGAGGTCAACTTTGTCTTTTAACCATTCAAGATTGATAACAAAAAAGTACCTGACTACCTCTCTATATTTCTTTCTCACTTCCTCTCTCTCATTCTCTCTCCTTCTCTGGAAGAAATCATCTGTTCCAACCTGGTGAGTGAAGGGCTCCACCAAGCTTCAAATGTCCACAGTGACACCCTATGTCTCCATCAGTGCAAGAAAAACAAAACAAGATTAATGTGTTTATATGTGTTATTTTACAAACACTATCTGGTTTATGTTTATATTTATGACAAAATATCCACATTTATATGTAAATAAAAACAATTTTATAACTTTAATATTTGTTGATGGTACTTTCATGACAGTTGAAATTATGACTTTTTTTTAGAAATAATTCACATTTGAAAATACTTTACAATTTTCTTCTCTTGTCAAACAAATGTTTGGTAGGACCCTTCATTTCTGTCAAAGACATGACAACATCTTTAGTACTGGTGCCACAATAAAATACACTCAGTAGAATGTGGGACCATGTGTAAGAGATGTGGTCTCCTATTGCACCCTGGTTTGTAAAAACCTGTCCCACCCATGCGAGCAGGAAAAGTAGACATTAAATGATGATCTATGATGTCATTGGTGCCAAGCTGTTTCAGCTATTCCCTTGGACAACATTATATATAATGTGTATGTAGTATATATATATAGTTTATATATTGTGTATATGTAGCATATACTCTATATATGCAGTATTTATATATAGTGTATATTTTGTGTATATGTGTTACGTACACTATATACATAGTATTTATATATATATATATATATAGTGTATATTTTGTGTATCGTCATTACATCTACTTTTCCGTGCTTGCATGGGTTGGACGGGTCCTTAGCACGACATCTCTCCAATAGATGCATCCTTCGTCATCTCTTCCAGTCTTCACGATTTGAATTAAGCTCTCACAACACTTGCTTTCTTTGTCATCCTCTACTGCAGCTTCCTTCCACTAGGATTTCCTCAGCTTGTACAAGCTCTGTATTTCTCTAACATATATGTTGCAGATCCAACAAAACATGGTTGCTTCATTTTTCTCCAGTCTAATCGTATCATCTGCAGTCACAGCCCATGTTTTTCTACCATGCAGTATTGTGCACTTCACACAGGCTTCATATACCCTTCCTTTTGTGTGTAGGTAGAAAGCTTATGTTATCAGCAGCAGTAGTTCACTAAACTTCCATCCTATCCTTATTCAAGCCATCATACTCTTGGCACTGTCCTCTGCTGCTGATTAGGTCACCTAGATAGCAGAAGCTATCAACCACATCTATAGATCCTTCCTGTGACTGGAAACGGTTTATAACAGTAGCACTCTTCCTCTCAATTTCTGCTGTGCTGCCTAACTTCCTCTCTGTCCCCACACTGCTGATTTCCTTCTCAAATTTAGATAGACAACAGCCCACTTGAGAAAGGAGTTCCATGAGGTGGAGTGGATGTTGCAGTGGGTGTCTCTGGCTATTCTTTGTGGTAACACTTTTGCCATTTTGTATGTAGGGTGGGGCTGAATCACAGCTCACCTGTCTGTCCCTCACCTTCACCCATTGTTTTCGTTGCTTGATTCGTTTTCGTATCCTTCTTTACATTTCCATTTCTTAAATATTTTATTACCTTTAATAATGTATTTTGGTTTAATATAAACAGTTATATAAAATTCTGAATGTTATTTATACAAATCTTAATAAAGAACTAGCATATTGATTGAACATGTGAATTAATATAACTGAAGTTGTTTCTGAATGTATTAAATTATGTAGGGGACTTTTAAGTCATGTCACCATCCGGAAAAGGAAACACAGTCAACGACACCACGTACCTGCCATCTTAATTATAACTTTAATTAATCTAATTATATTTTATGTAGTAATTATCTCATGTTAAAGTGAAAGTTAAAATTTTGTAGATAACATAGAGTGAGCTACATGTTTCAAGGTAGGTGTTGCTACATGATTAAATATTTCATTTCATGTGAGAAATGTGAGAAATCCTTTACAGATAGTTTGGTACTTAATAAACATGTTGGACATCTTTTATTCAGAATTCTACTCATGTTGGCCACATATTCAGACTGCAGTGAAATATGTGGGAAATATTTTGTGACTAACAGTAACTTAGACAGAAACACACACACTGGGGATAAAACTATTTAACTGTGAATCCTGAGATACCCTTCCTTTTACCAGTCTAAACTTATTGTCCACCAACATCAAAAATGTAACCATAACACTTCTACAGACTCCATTTCTTAAATATATTTTTATCTGGAATCAAAATTCTTTGCATGTCTAACTTTTGTCTTCCTAAATTCATTTTTAATGATATAAATGTAAAATTTCTTTTTTTTAGGTAATACCTAGAATTCCCTGTTGTATTGCATTAGTGAGGGACCTTCTATCATCTGAGGTAAGGCTGTGTCTTGTATCTGATATGTTAGAGGTCAACACCAACATTCTCTCTTGTGGTGTTTAATTGATGTAATGTATGTGTCTTTTCATGGTTTTATTCTTTCTTTTTTAAGTAAATTATTTTCATAATATATTAAATAAATTATATTTATCTCCTGAAATTCAATCTATTTTTGTTAAGTAAGAAGTTACATTTGAGGAACTTGTCCAGTCTGTGATTTCATCTTTTTGTTATTTTCCCAGCTAAATATCTGTTAAGAATACCATATGTAATGATATCTTGAAAGTAGTTAGAATAAATCAAACACAAACACTTCATTGGTATTTGAAATGTTTAAAATTCTATTGGACGTTGTTGTTTTTAAAACTTGTGAGGCCCCAGAGGTTTTAATGGCTACTTCAACACATCTCCCTCACTATCTTCCAGGTTAACCCTTTCTCTATTCTGTCCTTAGCCAGGAGCATGAGGCAAATGGTACCTGGGTTTCTGCAGAGAGAATTTTGAGACACTGTCTTGGCTGGAATCATTGGGGTAGTGATAGTATAGGTAACTGAATTTTTGTTAGACACAGTAAATAATGGTATTTGATGTAGGCACAGGCCCAATAATATTGGGGGTAGGGAAAGTTAAATCAACCTCAGTGCATTACTGGTACTTTATTTTATCAACCCCGTATGGATGAAAAGTAGGGCTACCCTCAGCATGATTTAAACACAGAATGTAACAGGACATAACTATATGATGCAAAGATTGTCTGACACTCTACCGATTAACGCCAATTTACTGCACTAGTCACACTAAATAAAAGTGTTTTGAGAAATTTGAAGCAACAAACTTGTTAAATCTCTATTGATTTGTAAATTAGACTCAAGACCACCAATTTTGAGGGAAGGGCAAAGTTTATTAAATCAACCGTAGTACATATTAATATATTTTATCTAGCCTAGAAGATTAAAATATAAAATTTACCTCAGTAGGATTTAAACTCAGAATGTTAAGAACCAGGACAAATACTGCAATGGTAGGTTATCTGACACTCTACCAATTCTGTCATTTTACCATCTTTGTTTAAATCTATATTAAAGTAAATGTAGAATATATTTGTCCTTCTACCATTTGAAATTTTACTGAAATCATCTCAGAACAACACAGTAATGTTTCAATAGAGCTGTTATTTATTAAATCATTTATTTAAACCGTCTGTATCTGGCCAGAATTCTCTTACATTTTCTGTTCTAACTGGCCCTCACAAGCCGCTCATGCTGATGTTAAGGTATTGTTCCCAAAATAAATAATTTCAAAATCTGATAGATTCAATATTTTGTGAGATAGTTATGTTTCCTGCGAAAATATAATAGTAAATATAGAGTAACGTTGACGGAGACAACACCGTCTGGCTTAAATAAAGTCCCAGGTTAGTATGATCAAGTAAATTTATAATTGGAGGTTTTCCTGCTGTGACAATAAACTATAATGGCATATATATGTGTGTATGTGTGTGTGTATATATATATATATATATATATATAATAATAATAATAAAATTGAAGACTAAAATCCAAAGAGGGCTCGATAAGGAAAATATATAGGAACCGTAGAGCAAATATTTATTAAAATAACAGATTAAAGTTTAAGCAAAGAATCGCTGCTTTCACCCTTAACGGGATCTTCTGAAACTAACAAAGTCAATCTGTACACGCAGAACTGGATATTTCAAAAAACGTTGCAACCGGAGGAAGACAGGAAGACGATACTTTGGTTCGTGGTAACGTTCACTGGCAAAGAACGGGAAAAAACGAATAATACGTCATTAATAGGAGCGGTGAAAAACAATTACGCGCAAAGACAAAACCACGTATATGGTATAAAAGAGGTCGTAGACTAATGTTCTCTTAGGTGGTGCATAGAGACGTTCTCTGGTAATGAACGAAAAAACGAAGATAATAAGTCATACGTGCAGCGTAGAGAACAAAAGCACGCAAAGACAAAAAACGTAAACGGTATAGCAGAAGTTGTAGACTAAAATTCTAACTAGGAGACCAAATGAATCTCCGCTACAGAGTTAAGAACAAAGTAAATAAATACAATACAGAAGTAATAGAAACAAATAAATACATACACGCAAACAGATACGTACAATCACAAGCATACGCAAAACCTTACCATAGGTATACAAAACCACGCACATATAAATATGTGTGTGTGTGTATGCTTGTGTACAAATAAATAAATAATTATATAAACGTATATAAGTAAATAAATACGTATATAACAAGCGCACACTCATACCTACATATAAATACATGAATGTTCGGAGACGTAAGTCAACTAAAACAAGAAGTACACATATACACACACCCACCATACATACGAACCTGCATACTCACTCGGACGCAAAACTCCCGTATACACATAGCCAAACCCTAAATACCAGAATATGTAAAAATGATACGCCATAACAGTCAAATATCCGTACGAGAAGGTATACATACCTTCACAAAACATATGGGTAATATATACTTACCTATGCAAATAAGTAAAGGAATAAACAAAACATATACTTAGCTCCCACATCAAGACGTAAAATATCCACGTATAGATCGTGCTATCCGTTAGGGTATAACGTGGGGCTGTAATACTTGAAATATCCAGTTCTGCGTTTACAGATTGACTTTGTTAGTTTCAGAAGATCCCGTTAAGGGTGAAAGCAGCGATTCTTTGCTTAAACTTTAATCTGTTATTTTAATAAATATATATATATATATATATATATATATATATATATATATATATATATATAATATAAATATATTGCCTGTACGTTGATAAACAAACACTCTCTCGTGTGTAATCGTTTCTTATATTATATGTATATATATGTAAAAATATTTCGTATCTCCAAGGAAATACACCGGTGGGGCTAACGCCTTCTGGTGTTGTCGAATAGAAACAAGGGGGACAACCGTCTATGACTTTCAGGCTTAACTGGTGCGACTAAAGTCGCAAGCGGTTGTGGGGGGGGGGGGGGGGGCGTCCTGACGGAGGCAAGTTAAGCCTGAAAGGCATAGACGGTTGTCACCCTTGCTTCTGCTGGACATCACCAGAGGGCGTTAGCCCCCTGGTGTTTGCATAGCTACGGCTTCCTAAAACCGTATTTCCTTGGAGATACGAAATATTTATACATATATATATATAATATAAGAAACGATTACACACAGCAGAGTGTGTTTATCAACGTACAGGCAATATATTTATATTTTAAATTATATTAGGGACTTTAAACGTATGACACCGGTCAAAAACCGGAAAGTGAAACATTGTCAACGGCCTGCTATCTTAATTATAACTTTAATTAATCTAAATATATTTTATATAGTAACGAAAACGTATCTAGCAACGAAAACAATGGGAGAGTGTGAGGGAAAGACACTATATTCCTGTCTGAGCTGTGATTCAGCCCCACCCTACAGACAAAATGACAACGGTGTCACCACAAAGAATAGCCAGAGACACCCACTGCAACATCCACTCGACCTCATGGGACCTTCCTCAAGTGGGCTGTTGTCTTTCTAATTTTGAGAAGGAAATCAGCAGTGTGGGACAGAGAGGAAGTGGTTGGTTAGGCAGCACAGCAGAAATTGAGAGGAAGAGTGCTACTATTATTAACTGTTTCCAGTCACAGGAAGGATCTATAGATGTGGTTGATAGCTTCTGCTATCTAGGTGACATAATCAGCAGCAGAGGACGGTGTGCCAAGAGTATGATGGCTTGAATAAGGATAGGATGGAAGTTTAGTGAACTACTATTGCTGATAACATAAAGTTTCTCCCACAAAAGGAAGAGTATATAAAGCCTGTGTGAAGTGCACAATACTGCATGGTAGAGAAACATGGGCTGTGACTGCAGATGATGCGATTAGCCTGAAGAAAAATGAAGCAGCCATGTTTTGTTGGATCTGTATATGTGAGAGAAATACAGAGCTTGGACTAGCTGAGGAAATCCTAGTGGAAGGAAGCTGCAGTAGAGGATGACCAAGAAAGTCAGGGGCAAATATTGTGAGAGCTTAACTCAAATTGTGAAGACTGGAAGAGGAGATGACATTACAACTATTTTATACACTATATATATATATATATATATATATATATATATATATATATATATATATATATATATATATTACATACATACACTATATATAATGTCCAGAGGAATGGCTGAAACAGCTTGACACCAACATTTATCATATATATATATATGCACTATACATACTATGTATACACTACATATATATCATCATCATCACCATCATCGATTAACATCTATCTTCCATGTGTTACACAGGTCCTATTCTGAGGCAAGTTGTGTCGGGTGACCGTGACAGCTCATTTAGGGGTGTTTCTGGCTGGTTTTCTATGGCTGGATGCCCTTCCTAATGCCAACCACATTGGCAGTGTGGGCTGGGTGCTTTTTGCCATGTCTTTCACATGTCCATTTTACAGCATGGGCTGGGTGCTTTTTGCTGTGTCTCTCACATGTCCACTTTATAGCATGGGCTGAGTGCTTTTTGCTTTGTCTTTCACATGTCCACTTTACAGTATGGGCTGGGTGCTTTTTGCTGTGTCTTTCACATGTCCATTTTACAGCATGGGCTGGGTGCTTTTTGCTGTGTCTCTCACATGTCCACTTTATAGCATGGGCTGAGTGCTTTTTGCTGTGTCTTTCACATGTCCACTTTACAGCATGGGCTGGGTGCTTTTTGCTGTGTCTTTCACATGTCCACTTTACAGCATGGGCTGGGTGCTTTTTGCTGTGTCTTTCACACGTCCACTTTACACCCTGGGCTGGGTGCTTTTTTTCTGTGTCTTTCACATGTCCACTTTACACCCTGGGCTGGGTGCTTTTTTCTGTGTCTTTCACATGTCCACTTTACAGCATGGGCTGGGTGCTTTTTGCTGTGTCTTTCACATGTCCACTTTACAGTGTGGGCTGGGTGCTTTTTGCTGTGTCTTTCACATGTCCACTTTACAGTGTGGGCTGGGTGCCTTTTGCTGTCTTTCACATGTCCACTTTACAGTGTGGGCTGGGTGCTTTTTGCTGTGTCTTTCACATGTCCACTTTACAGTGTGGGCTGGGTGCTTTTTGCTGTCTTTCACATGTCCACGTTACAGTGTGGGCTGGGAGGGTGGGGGGCATGCTGTACATATGCTTCAGCTTGTGTTCCTGGTAAGTTGGGTGTTCTGTATTACTGCACATTGCCAGAGATCCCGATCATGTCTCATCGCCTCTGAGAGTTACAATTGGACAAGGTCGGCTTGTATCACCTCACCCCAGGTCTTCCAAGGTCTCCCCACTCCAAGGCTTCCAACAACTGAGCCCTCTGCACTTTTTTATGCAACTGCCATCCTTCATATGCAACACATGTCCATACCTGTGCAATCTCCTCTCCCGCACACAGTATTTGATTTCTCTTATGCCTAGTTTCTCTCTCAGTTCATTTATGCTTCGACTTTCTCGCATATTACTATTACACATCCACCGGAGCTTGCAGGCTTCATTTCTTTCCAATCTACACAAGACTTCTGCATGCATCACCCAAGTGCCACTACCATGTAACATAGCTGTACATACAGATACATCATACCATTCTGAGGGAGAAGCTTTTGTAGCCAGCAGTGGCAGTAGCTCCCTGAACTTCCTTCATCCCGTTCTTACTCTGGTTACTGTACTTTCAGCACACCCAACATTACTGCTAATTCAGTCACCTAAGTAGCAGAAGCTATCTACTGTTTCTACAGAGCCCTCTTAGAATTTGGTAGCGCTTGTATCTTGCGATCGTTTGCTGCTTTCTGTTCCAGTGCATCTGCCACACGTAAAGCCTACATTCTTAGCTAAACTTACTGAGATCCCACTACATCTCTTGTGTACCTATATTCTCCATATGGGGCAGAGGATGGAATGTCTACCAATGCCTTTCCTACATACTGGACAAGGCCATTTCCCTGAGAGGGTCTCGGTTCTGTTTTCTGGAATTTCTACTAATATATATATATATATATATATATATATATATATATATATATATATATATATATATATATATATATATATATATTCTCTACATACAATATATGATGGTATCCAAAGTGAAGTCAATGGCTGATATAACTTGCTGCCGGTGTCATCACAACTAATATATACCCTATATACAGACGCGTGGCTGAGTGGTTGTAGAATTGGATTCGCAATCGTGAGGTTGTGAGATTGATTCTCGGACTGGGCAATGCGTTATGTCCTTGAGCAAGACACTTTATTTCACGTTGCTCCTTCTACCTGGAGTTGCGACCGATAGATAGTATTAGTAATTGGAAAGACCAAGGAAATATTGTTTTCTCGGTCCGATTTCACTAAAGTCGATCAACTATTGATACACTAATATATACAATATATATATATATCTTCTATATATACTTGGCAGTATCCTGAGCAACAGCGGCAACTTTGAGCTGGACATCAACTGCAGGGTTGTAAAGGTAACTGCGGTGTTCCAATGGATGCACTCAATTTGGTCAAACAGAGCCATCAGCTTGTATTTCAAGCTGCGCTTGTACACTAGCATTGTACTTCCTAAGCCCATCTCGGACTGTGAAAAATGGAAACACACTGTGAAGATGGATAGGTATCTAAACACTTTCCATTATAGGAGCCTGCATAAGATTCTAAAGGTCAGCTGGTAGATCCTGTGGAGAGCAGGGTCACATACACAGCAGAAGATCATCATGGAACGTTGGTTCCATTTTGCAGGTCACATACTGCACCTACCAGATCACCTGTCCAAAACAGCGATGACATGGGCTCCCCTTGAAGGCAAGTGGAAAAGAGGCCAACCGAAGATGACCTGGTGGATCACATTCCAAAATGACCCACAAACTGTCAACATCAGCTGGCATGGATGTCAACAAGCTGCCACCAACTGAAATCAATGGAGACAATTAGTTAATGGTAGTGGTAGTGTTTGCTGGTAAGTTGTTGGTGTATACACATGTTGTTGTTGTTGTTAATGTCACTGCTGTCGCTGCCTTCCTCTTGTTGATGGTGGTGGTAGTTGAAACTGATACCTATTCGGGCTGCCAGGCTGGTTGCTGGGGCTCGAACACCTTCTTTAACCGAAGATGCGGGGTCGTTGTTATTGTCGCTGCCTTCCTCTTGTTAATGGTAGTGATAATTGTTGGTGCTGCCTATATCGGCTGTCAAGCAGGCTGCTGTATCAGCTTCTGTGAGTGATGCTTGAATGGCCTTCTTGACCGAAGATGCAGGTCAATGGCTTTTGGCATCGTTTGGCAACACAACGGCAAATAAATATATTCTCTATTTTTTTTTCTTTCTTTCTAATCCGATTCAATATCATCAATTGGAAAGACCAATGGAAACATTGTTTCCTTGGTCCAATCTGATGAGTTCCACTCCACTTGGTAAGAACTGAGATGTTGAGATTTATTACAAAACAATCACTAAAGTCAAGATACTGGGTTGGTATAACTACCTGGTTGGTATGTGTATGTTGTGGTGTGGTATGATGTGGTGTGTGTGTGTGCAGGGTGATGTGTTGTTGTGTGTGTGTAGTGTAAATAGGAAATTTTACACACATAGGACCTACAAGGGGTGTGTGAGGACTCTACCCCTACAACCCCCTCAGAAATAAATGGGTGAAGAAAAAGAGAAGAAAGTTGTAAACTATTTTCAAATGTGAATTATTTTTTTAAAAAGTCAAAATTTCAACCGCCATGAAAGTACCATCCAACAAATATTAAAGTTATGCAATTGTTTTTATTTACACATGTGGATATTTTGTCATAAATATAAATAGAAACCAGTTAAGGTTTACAAAGTAAACACATACAAACACATCAATGTTTTTCTTTTTTAATTGATGTAGTCATAAGGGTGGAACTGTGGACATTTGAAGCTTGGTGGAGCCCTTGGCTCTCCAGGTTTGAACAGTTGATTTCTTCCAGAGAAGGAGAGAGAATAAGAGGGAGGAAGTGAGATAGAAATATCCAACAAATATTAAAGACATGTGGATATTTTGTCATAAATATAAACCAGTTAAGGTTTATAAAATAAACACATAAACACATTGATGTCCTTTTTTTAATGATGTAGTCATAGGGGTGTCACTGGACATTTGAAACTTGGTGGAGCCCTTCACTCTCCAGGTTTGAACAGTTGATTTCTTCCAGAGAAAGAGAGAGAATAAGAGGGAGGAAGTGATAGACTTTATATAAATGTTTCTACTTTTAACTCAAGGCCAGCAATTTGAAGAGAAAGGGGAATGCCAATTAAATCAGGCCCAGTGCATTACTGTTACTGTTTTTTATCAACCTTGAATGGATGAAAGTCAAAGTTGAACATGGCATGATTTAAAGCCAGAACATAAAGGACTGTAACTTTATGACACAAAGCATATCGTCTGACACTCTACTGATTCTGCAAATCCACGACCCTCAACAATGAAATGAGATTATGTCTCTGTAATAGCCCTTAATGACAAATAATATGAAGGGGTACTTTCTACAGGGTGTATTTGTTAATTACAATACAAAACCTCTGAGAATGATTTCCAACATATTTCACCATAATAAATGTTCATCAATATATATTAATATTATTATTTTCTGCTAACATGTGTAGTGTGTATATTGTTATTATATGCAGGTATATATACATGTAGATATGATACATCAAATAAAATCATAATTGACAATATATAATACATAGAAATTGAACGAAGACTGCGTTACACTGTCTTATTTAATCAGTAACGTAATCCATGATACATTAAAAAAGACGATATTATACATAAACTGCATTAGGAGAAAATTAGTGATGGAAATATATTAATGTTTATTTAAGCGATGGCCAACTGGAAGTGTTGACATTTCAGAAATTTTAAAGAAGTGAATCTTTAAATAAACAAAATATATCTAATCAACAGCCACGAAATTTATTAGATAAATTATGTAATATTCATTTATTATTTATTCGAAGTGATAAATGAATATTACATAATAAAGGCGGTGGATTGGCAGTATCGGTAGAGGGTCGGACGCCATGCTTTCCAGCATAGTTATGTCCCTTTACGATCTGAGTTCAAATCCCGCCGAGGTTGACTTTGCCTTTCATCCTTACGGGGTCGATAAAATAAAGTACCAGTAATGCACTGGGTAATTGCTGGCCTTGTGCCTAAAGTAGAAACAATTATTTATTCGAAGTGATGCAACATATTTTACTAATGGGATAGAAAATTATAAACCGTACACAGTCCCGCGATCGTTACTTTATTATAGTTTAGAATTGCGAGGTCAGGTGGATTGGCCAGAACAATTCTACTCTTCTTTTTTAGATATCACGATCTTCCATGGCATTCCTGAGATCATTAATCTCCAGCTGGACATCCTGAGACATCTGATCTATGTAGGTCAATCTCAGTCATCCCACTAGGGTCTTACAATGTTTAGGTATCTACAATAATAGCCAGCTCATCCTACCCTCAGTAGCAATGTCCAGCATATCTTGTCCTCCGCTACCTAGTTATTGTGGTAATCTGTGATACATGTCAGTATATTTCTTCCCTTTGAGTAATGTATTAAAAAATAAAAATAAAATATATATATATATATACACACACACACAACATATATGTTGAGATGTATAAGATTTCTGAAGCTTCACATTTTATATTCTGCCTTCCGAAGTGTGTCTAGATATTTGTGTTTTTCATATTTCACAGTGATGGGGTTTACTGCAAGTGTTGACTACGTAGGTGAACAAACAAAGACGAATTCTCAGTGAAAGATTTACCACATATTTTACATGAATAAGGTTTTTCACCAGTATGTATTTTTTTGTGACGTACAAGATGAGAACTCTGAGAAAAAGATTTCCCACATATTTCACAATGGAAGGGTTTTTCTCCAGTGTATATTCTTTTGTGATCTACAAGATGAGAACTCTGAGAAAAAGATTTCTCACATATTTCACAATGGAAGTGTTTTTCACCAGTATGTGTTCTTTTGTGATGTACAAGATGAGAACTCTGAGAAAAAGATTTCCCACATATTTCACAATGGAAGGGTTTTTCACCAGTATGTGTCCTTTGGTGACGTACAAGAGTAGAACTACAAGAAAAAGATTTCCCACATATTTCACCAGTGTGTATTCGTTTGTGCTTTACAAGATCGTACTTCTTGGTGAAATATTTCCCACATATTTCACAGTGGGAGGATTTTTCTCTACTGTGTATTTTCTCGTGTCAGGATAGTTTCAGTTTTGAAGAGAAAGTTTTCCTGCAAATCTCACAGCTATATTCAGACATATTTCATAAAGGAATCTCACCACTTCCACTCATATATTAAGAAATGTAGCATTCAGTTGGTAAAGTAATAAGATGTATGAAAGCGTAAGACTGATCTTGGAAGAAAAAAAAGCAAGTGCTAATATATATATATATAGTAATAATAATAACTTTGAAGACTAAAATCCAAAGAGGGCTCGATAAGGATAAATATATATCAAATATATAAGAACCGTAGAGCAAATATATATATGTGTGTGTGGTTATTGTGGAGTATTCCACTATTATTTTTGTTAAAGTGAGAGAAGCTCTATTCACAATAACATCCTCAGCCCATAAAACAGACGAATAAGGCTTCTATAGTTAAGGTTCTTGTTATTGAGGACAGTTCAGGTGACAAGAGAATTAATATCCATAATTTCAAAAGACGAAGGTTAATATATATACATATATATATACACAGACATACAGTGTGTAGGTATGAGAGAGAGAAATAAATAGCCGCGTGTGTGTGTAAGTGTTGTAATAAATCAAGATATTTCACTTCAGATAGAAAAGTTCACAATGTTTGTGTTGTGGTGGAAAACGAAATAATGCGTACTTTAGTTTCCAAGACCAAATATAAAGTCAAGAAAAGTTAGTAAAAATTAAATGTTCACTGATTTCTGATTAAAATAATATTTTTCTGTCCTATAAAATGTTGAACAACCACTTCAATATTTAATAATACAGGTGATAAAACAACAACTATAAGGTAAATAAGACACCTTATGTTATTTACAAACATTAACGTTCACTTAATATGAAATAATCACCATAAAAGATAAAATTAGATGAGGTTTAAGTTTTAACAATGGAGCTGATATAAATGGTAATATTTCACTGGCTAGTTGACACCGGTGTCATGACTTAAAAGTCCCCTACATAATTTAATACATTCAGAATCAACTTCCGTTATATTTCTTCACACGTTCAATCAATATGTTAGTTCTTTATTCAGATTTGTATAAATAACATTATTAATTTTATATAGCTGTTCATATTAAAACAAAACACAATATTAAAGGTAATAAAATGTTTAAGAAATGGAAATGTAAAGTATTTTGTTAAACATAAATGTGGATATATAAGTTGTAACGATGGAGCCATTGTAGATAACTTTCCACTGTCTAGTTGACACCGGTGACATGACTTAAAAGTCCCCTACATAATTTAATACATTCAGAAACAACTTCCGTTATATGAACTAGCAGAAAACAACCTTCGGGTGGTTTTCTGCTAGCATTTGTAGTGTGTATATTGATATTATACACAAGTATATATATACATGTAGATATGTTACATCAAATAAAATCGTAATTGACAATATATAATACACAGAAATTAAACGAAGACTGGAAGTGTTGACATTTCAGAAATTTTAACGAAGTGAATCTTTAAATAAACAAAATGTATTTAATCAACAGCCACGAAATTTAGTAATTAAATTATGTAATATTCATTCATTATTTATTCAAAGGGTGGGTTGGCAGTATCGGTAGAGGGTCGGACGCCATGCTTTCCAGCATAGTTACGTCCCTTTACGATCTGAGTTCAAATCTCGCCGAGGTTGACTTTGCCTTTCATCCTTACGGGGTCGATAAAATAAAGTACCAGTAATGAACTGGGTAATTGCTGGCCTTGTGCCTAAAGTAGAAACAATTATTTATTCAAAGGGTGGTGAATTGGCAGTATCAGTAGAGGGTCGGACGCCATGCTTTCCAGCATAGTTACGTCCCTTTACGATTTGAGTTCAAATCCCACCGAGGTTGACTTTGCCTTTCATCCTTACGGGGTCGATAAAATAAAGTACCAGTAATGCGCTGGGTAATTGCTGGCCTTGTGCCTAAAGTAGAAACAATTATTTATTCAAAGTAATCCAACTTATGTTACTAATGGGATAAAAAATTATAAACAGTACGCAGTCCCGCGCTCCTCCTTTTATTATAGTTTAGATTCATACGTTCAATAGATATGCTAGTACTTTATTCAGATTTTAATAAATAACATTATTAATGTTATATAACTGTTCATATTAAACCAAAACACATTATTAAAGGTAATAAAATATTTAAGTAATGGAAAAAAAAAAAACGAATCAAACAACGAAAATAATTGTTTTTACTTTTGGCACAAGGCCAGCAATTATCCAGTGTATTACTGGTACTTTATTTTATCGACCTCGTAAGGATGAAAGGTAAAGTTAACCCTGGTGGGATTTGAACTCAGATCATGAAGGGGGATAACTCTATATGTCAAAGCATGGCGTCCAACGCTCTACGGATACTGCCAATCCAACGAAAATAACGGGAGAGGGACAGACTTTATATTTCAGTCTGTCTGTTTTTCAGCCCCACCCTACAGACAAAATGGTAAAGGTGTTACGACAGAGAATAGCCATAGACACCCACTGCAACATCCACTCCACCTCATGAGACTACTTCCTCAAGTGGGCTGCTGTCTTTCTAATTTTGAGAAGGAAATCAGCAGTGTGAGGACAAAAGGAAGTGGTTTGTCAGGCCCCGGTATTTAACTATCTCCCTCTTCTCTCTATTGCAGGTAGTAAAACCTGGGTTTGTGGCTGCAGGGAAAATGTTGGAGGCAGAGAATGATCCAACCCATGCTAAACCTCCAAATAAAGCTGCTACTTGTCTTTTTCAGCTGTGGAGATTAGAGACATGTGGAATGATGTGTTTTGCTTAAGGACACAATGTACCTCCCTAGCTGAGAATTGAACACATAATAGGATGTATGACTTCCCTATATATATATATATGCGTTTTTATACACATTTATAAATATGTGTGTGAGTACATATGCATATCTATATCTCTCTCTCTCTATATATATATATACATATCATCATCATTTAACGTCTAGCTTCCATGCTAGGAAGGGTTAGAGGGGATTTGTCCCACTTGTGGCAAGATTGATTGGGTGAACGTGTCTCGCTTGTATAGGACTGTATCTGGCAGATTTTCTATGGCTGGATGCCCTTCCCTACACCAACCACATTTACACTATTGACTGGGAAGCTTTTTACTGTGTATCCTACATGACCACTTTACAGTGTGGACTGGGTATTATTTTGTCATGACACCTGCATGACCACTTTAGTTTGGATGGGATGTTCTGGTACCAACATAGCTTTACAGAGAAAGGGTGGTGTTGGTGGGAGTGGGAGAATGGAGTAGGGGTAGTGTGTTCGGGTGTATATTTGGTTAAGAGGTGCCTACTGAGTGTAGGTTAGCTTTGTACGTAGGGAAGTAAGGTCTTTACATATATATATATATATATATATATATATATATATATATATATATATATATATATATACAGTTTATTACTTGTTTCTTTCAAAGTAGAGTTAAAATGGTATTTATCAAAAAAACTTCATGAACTTCACTGGCTGGGTGGAGAGAGAGACCAAGAGAGAGAGATTGGGTGAAAGAGAGAGTAAGAGTCACTGAGACCAAAGGCGTCTGTGGAAAGCAATAGTTTACATGTTTACTCTATAAAGAAATGCTCCAAACTGCTTGGCCTGATCTAAGGCGGGCTGTTTATCTATGTCACGTCCTCTGTCTCCAAGGCTTGAGGTCGCCCAATCTCAGGCCTGTTGATGCCCAAAGGGAGTTCACACAGAAAATGACCATTAAATGTGACCCAGGGATCAACGTGTAGATAGATTTCGCTACTCATTTGCATATATATATATATATATATATATTATGAAAGTAAAACAAAGAAGCCTTCAATACATCAAAAGTCTTTATTAGCCAACAATGTTTCGTCCTATTAAGGACTCATCAGGGCAATTAAAACAACAAGAAGTATTATCGGCCAATACAAGCCGAAAACTCCGAAGAATATGGAGTGTACATATACTAAAGTATTGCAAGATTATGGGTAAAAATATATAATAGAAATATATAATAAAAATCACTAAGGAGGTGTATAACATTTAGAACCATAATACAAATATAGTCCAAAGCAAAAAAAAACTAGAGCTAAACAAAGGTGGTTATATAGAGCGGGAATTATATATAATACCATATAATAGAATATAATAAACTTGTAACAATATTAAAATTACAATAAAAATTAAAAGGTACAATATACATATGTATATATGTACGCACACGTACGCAGACATACACATACATCAATACACACATCCATCTTCAACAGCACAAATTAAACCTTATTAAGTGTTTAAATATAAATAAGCATGATAGGAATAAAAATAATAATAATAATAATAATAATACGTATATCTAATATACATGAGGTAATAATATGATATGATTATAAGCAGCACATATAATATATAATAAACTATACAATTATATACCATATAATATAATATAATAGATAATTACCGGTTAATTTACGCAAACAATATAGATGTCACAATAATACTATAATAATAATATAATAACATATATAATACATAACATATAATGGCATGCAAGTTAACAAATCAATTCATATAGAGTTACAGAGTAGGTGAGAAAAAATATAAATTGTACAATACCCAAAATTATGATGGTACAAAAATATAAACCTCTTACATGATATATAAAGTTCAACATATCGTAATGGTACAATATAATCAACGGTAAGTAATAAGGATCGATAGTACAATAACAAATATAATATAAAATAATTAACATAATATAATATATAATTACTTATAATTACAAGGTAGGTAAACAGACATATATGTGGATGAGTGAGTAAGGGCCAGACAGTAAATAGAATGCACAGTAGTATTAATAAATAAATAAATAAATAAATAGAATCAACCGGAAATTAAAAAAACAAGAACAAAAGTATATACTTAGGTCTCACATACAGTTAAGTAAAAACTTAGGAAACAACCCCGGTAAATGACTCGAAAACCCTATTTGATAAATTAATATTAAAAATATTTAAAATATCTAATAAGGCAATACAATATTAGCTATGGTTTAAGTAATCAAAATTTATAAACGTTAGTATTTAACTACAAATATATATATAAGGAATGAAATTTTCTACTATCATTTACATAACGATATCTAAAAAACTGACCTAAGCAGAATTATGGTAGGCTAATAGTGACAGAAAAAAAGAAATGTATGGAGGATACAAAGGAGCATAAAATCAGTCAATATACTATATTAAATAATAGAAAGGAGCGTAAAAGAGGAGGGGATTAAATATAATCATAATCTATTTGAAGGGGTTGACAATAAGTTTATGTACGCATGGGGGGGGGGGGGGGTTATCCAAGTAAAATAAAATAAAATAAAATGAAATAAAATAAAATAATGTAAAATATATAATCAGATATATAGTAGTATGTAGAGAGGAGAATCCATCCCTAATTTTCCTATTGTTAGTGCTAGCTAAATGAGAAGTAATATTACGGGTGGTAGAGAATGAAAGTTTAATAACATTTTTATTAAAAATACTATGGTATTTATGAGAAGCGGGGAAATTTTTCTCTAAGATAGAAAAGAAAGACCTAGGGATATTAGTTAATACTTCCTGATTATATGGCGGGTTAAAATAAGTATTTAGTCTCCTTCTATTTTTATCCTTACCGATTCTACCATTATCTAATATCCCACCATTAAGACTAGGGTTACTACAAGGATTAGTTAAAACCGCATTATTAGAATCAGCCAACATTCCATTAAGTCTCTTACTGTTTCTACCTCCAGTAGATCTGCTGTCGTCTGGAATCCCATCAAAAGGATTAGGGCCAATAATAGGATCAGTAGAAGCAACAATATTAGAATTAGATCTAGCAAAATTATCACCAATGAGTGAGCGCTCAGAGGGTTCGACTTGTTTCCTAGAGGTATTATATTCCCTATTACGAGTCCCGTGGGTTAACTTATGGATGGGTTCAGATACACCTATGTAATTTTTACGGTTATTATATTTCCTACTCCCATTCATGGCCATGTTATGTGATATTATGTTATTATTATTATAAGTAAGCGGAGACTTTCTAAGGTTACTATTATTATAATGTATTTTACTAGAGTAACCGGAATTTGCTAGGGCATTATTATAGTACTCCGCATGTTCATTAAATGTTCCTACGTCCTTAGAAAGTGTGGAAATCCTATTAGATACACCCTTAATTATAGAGCTTATCATAGATTTGGGGTGGTTAGAATAGGGACTAAAATAAGAAATTATTTCATTAGGCTTAAGGAAGGGTTTAAAACTATTAGTGACCAAGTCCAAAGTCACATCTAAAAAGTTGACCGCTCTATCGTTTCTATCTATTGTGATCGAAAGGTTATAGCTTTTAAAAAACTTATAAAGCTTCTTATTATGCTCGACATTGTTGGTGCTAGAGTTAATTAGAAACAATGCATCATCACGATATAGTCCGCCTTTAAAGTGCGGAAAAGTAACATATAGTTCATTTAGGAGGAACAACCCAACAAGATCAGTTACCGGGGCCGAATCACTCGAACCCATTGTAACGTCGAAATTGTTGGGCGTGTTTTTACGGGTCCAAAATGTGTCCTCAAATTTAATAATAGTTCTACGGGCTGCTAGTAAACATGTTACGTTTAAGAATTCTACTTCTTTAGCACACTATATCTGGGATCTTAAGGGGGCTAATATACCATATAGCCTTAATTGGCGTTTAGTAGCACGCTCTAATAACCTTTCTACACATACTAAATTTTGTAATCTCTGTATCCTCGAGACACACTCTATAATTTTCTCTAGCGAATCCTTACTTAATAGAAAGTCTGAGATATTTTCTTCTTGCCCCCACGCTATTTCTAATTCTTACTTTTATTATAAACCCAATGGTTCTAGTAGTATAAATTGTATCCATTAGCTGATATATTCCATTACTTATTTTTTAGTTTAGGTTCTTTTTGTTTACCACCATTATTATCATCATTATTATCATTGGTTTTTGACAACTCTTTATTCTAGCTCTCATAATCTTTTGGCTACTATACCATATCTATCTTCTTACGCATTATGAGTATATATCTGATTATATATTTTACATTATTTTATTTTATTTCATTTTATTTTATTTTATTTTACTTGGATTCTTCTTGGATACCCCCCCCCATACGTACTAAACTTATTGTCAACCCCTTCAAATAGATTATGATTATATTTAATCCCCCCCCCTCTTTTACGCTCCTTTCTATTATTTAATATAGTATATTGGCTGATTTTATGCTCCTTTGTATGCTCCATACATTTCTTTTTTTCTGTCCCTATTAGCCTACCATAATTCTGCTTAGGTCAGTTTTTTAGATATCGTTATGTAAATGATAGTAGAAAATTTCATTCCTTATATATATATTTGTAGTTAAATACTAACGTTTATAAATTTTGATTACTTAAACCATAGCTAATATTGTATTGCCTTATTAGATATTTTAAATATTTTTAATATTAATTTATCAAATAGGGTTTTCGAGTCATTTACTGGGGTTGTTTCCTAAGTTTTTACTTAACTGTATGTGAGACCTAAGTATATACTTTTGTTCTTGTTTTTTAATTTCCGGTTGATTCTATTTATTTATTTATTTATTTATTAATACTACTGTGCATTCTATTTACTGTCTGGCCCTTACTCACTCATCCACATATATGTCTGTTTACCTACCTTGTAATTATAAGTAATTATATATTATATTATGTTAATTATTTTATATTATATTTGTTATTGTACTATCGATCCTTATTACTTACCGTTGATTATATTGTACCATTACGATATGTTGAACTTTATATATCATGTAAGAGGTTTATATTTTTGTACCATCATAATTTTGTGTATTGTATAATTTATATTTTTTCTCACCTACTCTGTAACTCTATATGAATTGATTTGTTAACTTGCATGCCATTATATGTTATGTATTATATATGTTATTATATTATTATTATAGTATTATTGTGACATCTATATTGTTTGCGTAAATTAACCGGTGATTATCTATTATATTATATTATATTATATGGTATATAATTGTATAGTTTATTATATATTATATGTGCTGCTTATAATCATATCATATTATTACCTCATGTATATTAGATATACGTATTATTATTATTATTATTATTTTTATTCCTATCATGCTTATTTATATTTAAACACTTAATAAGGTTTAATTTGTGCTGTTGAAGATGGATATGTGTATTGATGTATGTGTATGTGTGCGTACGTGTGCGTACATATATACATATATATATTGTACCTTTTAATTTTTATTGTAATTTTAATATTGTTACAAGTATATTATATTATTTTATATGGTATGATATATAATTCCCGCTCTATATAACCACCTTTGTTTAGCTCGAGGTTTTTTTTGCTTTGGACTATATTTGTAATATGGTTCTAAATGTTATACACCTCCTTAGTGATTTTTATTATATATTTCTATTATATATTTTTACCCATAATCTTGCAATACTTTAGTGTATGTACACTCCATATTCTTCGGAGTTTTCGGCTTGTATTGGCCGATAATACTTCTTGTTGTTTTAATTGTCCAGATGAGTCCTTAATAGGACGAAACATTGTTGGCTAATAAAGACTTTTGATGTATTGAAGGCTTCTTTGTTTTACTTTCATAATTCATCGGCTCTGTTTAATTACATTGAGCTATACCTTTTACTGTCATTTCTATAATACGAAGAGGGTGTTTAGCTCCAACACGCTCCAGTATTTTAATCCTTATATATATATATATATATATATATATATATATATATATATATATATACAGTATATAGTACACAAAAGATGTAATGAGTAGTCTAACAGGAAGGGAGAACTTTGCATGTAGACGAGGCACAGCAGAACTTGAGAGGAAGTGTGCTACTGTTATAAACTGTTTCCAGTCACAGGAAGAATCTATAGATGTGGTTAATAGCTTCTGCTATATATGTGACCTAATCACCAGCAGAGGACAATGTACCAAGAGTATGATGGCTTGAATAAGGATAGGATGGAAGTTTAGTGAACTACTACTGCTGATAAAATAAGGTTTCTCCCTACACACAAAAGGAAGGGTATATAAAGCCTGTGTGAAGTGCACAATACTGCATGGTAGAGAAACATGGGCTGTGACTGCAGATGATACGATTAGGCTGGATTAAAATGAAGCAACCATGTTTTGTTGGATCTGCAACGGATATGTTAGAGAAATACAGAGCTTGGACCAACTGAGGAAATCCTAGTGGAAGGAAGCCGCAGTAGAGGATGACCAAGAAAGCAAATGTTGTGAGAGCTTAATTCAAATCGTGAAGACTGGAAGAGGAGGTGACGAAGGAATGCATCATGTGGAGAGATGTCGTGCTAAGAAGGAGCCGTCCAACCCATGTAAGCATGGAAACGTAGATATAATGATGATACACAAAATATACACTATATAATAAATAATATGTATATAGTGTATGTAGCACATATACACAATATATAGACTATATATAAATACTGCATATATAGAGTACATGCTACATAAACACAATATATACACATTATATATAATGTTGTCCAAGGGAATAGCTGAAACAGCTTGGCACCAATGACATCATAGATCATCATTTAATGTCTATTTTCCCTGCTAGCAAGGGTGGGACAGGTCTTTAAAAACCAGGGTGCAGTGCGAGACCACATCTCTCTTACATATGGTCCCACATTCTACTGAGTGTATTTTATTGTGGCACCAGTACTAAAGATGTTGTCATGTCTTTGATAGAACTGAAGGGTCCTACCAAACCTTTGTTTGACAAGAGAAGAAAATTGTAAAGTATTTTCAAATGTGAATTATTTCTAAACAAAAGTCATAATTTGAACTGTCATGAAAGTACCATCAACAAATATTAAAGTTATAAAATTGTTTTTATTTACACGTAAATGTGGATATTTTGTCACAAATATAAATATAAACCAGTTAGTGTTTGTAAAATAACACATATAAACACATCAATCTTGTTTTGTTTTTCTTGCATTGATGGAATCATAGGGGTGTCACTGTGGACATTTGAAACTTGGTGGAGCCCTTCACTCACCAGGTTGGAACAGGTGATTTCTTCCAGAGAAGGAGAGAGAGGAAATGAGAAAGAAATATAAAGAGGAAGAACAGACCCCTGTGGTAGACTGGTACTTTTTGTTATCAACCTTGAATGTATGAAAGGCAAAGTTGATCACATGAATGTCTATATTTATTAATATTTTGAAGTTATATATATATATATATATATATAGAGAGAGAGAGAGAGAGAAATAGCAGCGAAAAACTGAAAGGAGGACCCCACACACAGACATACACACACACACACATATATATATATATATATATATACACACACACACATACGTATATATAACATCCAAACACACAAATATATGTACACACACGCACATAAATGTAAAATAAGTGTGTGTGAATGCACGTGCACACACACACACACACACAATTATATATATATCAGGGATATACGTCCCACAGGGAGCAATTTGTATATAATAGGGGTTAATTTGAAGCAGAGAATATTGGGGAACACTGAAAAACAGAAAGAAGGACACACACACACATTCGGGTTTTCTCTATTACTGTGTAGCGCCAAAGATCTCGGTCCAGTGTCATTGTCTTGGAGAGGTGTAAGTGTGTGAGGTCGGAATTTATCAAGTCGTCCCATGTTTTTCTGGGTCTGCCTACTCCGTGGCTACCGTCTATTTTTATCGCCCTGCACTTTTTTTATACAGCTGTCGTCTTTCATGCGCATCACGTGACCGTAGCAACGTAGTCTTCTCTCGAGTAAACAACATCTGATCCCTCTTATTCCTAATTTCTCCCTTAGGTCGTTTATGCTTTGCCGTTCACGTATATTAATTACTATTACACATCCAGCGGAGCATGCAAGCTTCGTTCCTCTCCAGTCTGCGTAGATCCTCTGCACACAAGGCCCAGGTCTCACTACCATGTAACATTGCTGTTCGTATGCAGGCATCATACAGCCTGCCTTTCATTTTTAGAGAGAAGCCTTTAGCGGCCAATAGTGGTATAAGCTCTCTGAACTTTTTCCATCCTGTTCTGACTCTAGCTACTGTACTTTCAGGGCACCCTCCCCCACTGCTGATTTTGTCACTCAGGTAACGAAAGGTGTCCACTATTTCTATAGAACCATCTGTGCAATGGAATGAGCTAGTATTCTGTGGGCACTTGCTGCTACTTATTGCACCAGAGCACCGGCCACATATAAAATCTACATTCTTAGTTAGCTCACCTGTGATCCCACTACATCTTTTATGCACCCATACTTTGCATTTGGGACATAAAATCAAGTTTCTGCCTACTCCTTTCCTACACACTGAGCATGGCCATTTCCCAGATGGGACCGGTGCCCTATTTTCCTTCCTACAAACTAGAACTTTAGTCTAAAACAAGTTAACTTTAAGGCCTTTTGAATCTAGGCCATGCTTCCATGTTTAGAATTTCTTCTCTAATTCAGCCATTGATTCAGCTATGAACATTAGATCATCTGCATATAGACTTCCCATGGGCATCCGGTCTTGAACTCCTCTGTTATAGCCTGAAGGGCAATAATAAATAGTAGGGGGTTAAGAACGGAGCCCTGATGAACACCAACTTTTACGCTAAACTCTTCACTATATTCGTTGTTAATTCTAACCTTGCTGACTGTTTCTTTATACATGTCTTGTATAGCTCTCACAAGCCATTTCATGAACACCTAGTTTTCTAACAGCCCACCAGATAATGGAGCGGGGGACTCTGTCAAAGGCTTTCTCCAAGTCAACAAAAGCTAAGTATAGGGGTTTACTTTTAGCTAGGTACTTCTCCTGTAGTTGTCGTACAATGAAAAGAACGTCTGGTTTACTTTTACCTGACACAAACCCGAACTGCATTTCATCTAGATCAATTCGTTCTCTGATTAGTTGCGCTATTACTTTTTCTGTGACCTTCATGACCTGGTCGATTAATTTAATGCCTCTATAGTTTCCCATATCTAGGGCATCTCCTTTACCCTTGTAGCAGTTAATGATGATGCTGCTACGCCAGTCCTTCGGAACGGCCCCATTCTGTATGACTTGGTTTACTATCCGGGTGACCATAGTGTGTCCCACCGTTCCAGATGATTTCAGCATTTCAGCAACTATTTCCGAAGGCCCAGCCGCCTTACCCGTCTTCATTTCTTTGATTGCCTTTCTTATTATACTACCCTCAACTTGCACTGCTGTTCCCTCTATTGGATTGATGTGGGGAAGACTATTGATGTGGGGAAGACTGTCTTTCTCCCATTTATTCTCCTCATTTAGACGCCTTTCGTAGTGACACTACCAAGCTTCCTTTTTATCAGCGTCATATATATATATATATGATAATAATAATTGTTTCTACATTTGGCACAAGGCCAGCAATTACTCAGTGTATTACTGGTACTTTATTTTATCGACCCCGTAAGGATGAAAGGCAAAGTTTTCCTTGGCGGGATTTGAACTCAATTGTAATAAAATAAAAAGAACGATTTGTTGTCTTCAGTGGTCCCCAAACTTTTCTGCTTCTAATTGGCCCCTATTATATACAAATTGCTCCCTGTGGGGCGTATATCCCTGATATATTTATACTTGTGTGTGTGCGTACGTCCATACATACACACATCTATATTACATATATGTGCGTGTGTGTACATATATGTGTGTGTGTTTGGATCTTATACATACATATGTGTCTTTATATATATACATATATATTTATTAAAATAACAGATTAAAGTTAAAGCAAAGAATCGCTGCTTTCACCCTTAACGGGATCTTCTGAAACTAACAAAGTCAATCTGTAAACGCAGAAGTGGATATTTCAAAAAACGTTGCAACCGGAGGAAGACAGGAAGACGATACTTTGGTTCGTTGAAACGTTCCCTGGCAAAAACGGGAAAAAACGAATATAATACGTCATTAATAGGAGCGGTGAAAAACAATTACATGCAAAGACAGAATCACGTTCATGGTATAAAAGAAGTCGTAGACTAATGTTCTCTTAGGTGGTCCATAGAGACGTTCTCTGGCAATGAACGAAAAAAAACGAAGATAATACGTCATATGTGGAGCGTGGAGAACAATAGCACGCAAAGACAAAACCACGTAAATGGTATAGCAGAAGTTGTAGACTAAATTCTAACTAGGAGACCGAATGAATCTCCGCTACAGAGTTAAGAACAAAATAAATAAATACAATACAGAAGTAATAGAAATAAATAAATACACACCCGAATCCAAATACGTACATACACAAGCATACGCGAAAACACTCGCCATAGGTATACAAAACCACACACATATAAATATGTGTGTGTGTGTGTGTGTGCGTGTATACAAATAAATAAGTAATTAAATAAACGTATATAAATAAATAAATACGTATATAACAAGCGCACGCACATACCTACATGTATATACAGAAATATTCAGAGACGAACGTCAACCAAAACATGAAGTACACATATACACGCACCCAACATGCGTACGAACCCGCATACTCACACAGACGCAAAACTCCCGTAAACACATAACCAAAAGCATATGTACCAGAATATAGAAAAATATACGCCCTAACATATACAATCAAATATACGTACGAGAAAGTATGCGTACCTTCACAAAACATACAGATAATATATACTTACCTATGCAAATAAGTAATGGTATAAACACAACATATACTTAGCTACCACATCAAGACGTAAAAAATCCACGTATAGATCGTACTATCCGTTAGGGTATAATGTGGGGCTGTAATACAGGAAAGTTTTGTGCAATTTATGTTTACAAGCCGAAATTGCCTCAGATTTTTTGTTTAAGATGTGGTCTGTGGCGTAGAGTATTTCCAGGGCCTCAGCGGCGCAGAGGTCACATGGTCTTTTATTTCCGTTATACGATCTAGCCCTAGCTAGGATCTCCCAGTGTAACTTATATTGGGTGTGGTTGTCTTTTAGACTCCAGATATAAGCTGAAAGTGACGTCATATTCCTTCTTAGAGGGTAACGAAAAGAATGGGTATGCATGTAAAGACGCTGCTTGAATCTATTGGCGGTTAACCCTATGTAGGTGTTTCAACCTTATATTTGTAGACAATGTTACTAGATAGGCATTTCCCGGATATCGGGCAATCAACCCGATTCCTACAATTACAGTTTATACTAACCACAGGGTGGCACGTGTTCCTACGGCTAGGTAGTTTAGCTAAATTTGAAGCTGTGATGTTATGTGCAATGTTAGGAGTCGTAGAGGAAGAAATTTTAATAGTATTTCTATTAAAAATGTTACTATATTTATGTGTAGGGGGAAAATGCTTCGTAATAAGGGATAGAAAGATCTTAGCTAATGGTGTGGCCACCTCCATATTATACGGTGGGTTATACCATATAATGCGACGGGATCTATTTCTTCTAGGTCTATTCTCGTACTCTGTATATGCTACCTTATCGACAAATCCACTCCGAGCTTCATTGTAATAAGTGGAATGGTCGTTGAAAATATGCTCGTTAGTAGATAGACGGGAAAGCCTCAACGAAACGTTTCTTACCAGGTTCATGGTTATGCTGGCAGGTTGGTTGGAATGCTTACTAATGTAATTAAGCGTATCATTCGGCTTTCTATACGGGTAATAGAAGCCATTCGATAAATTGAGGGTAACGTCGAGGTAATTAACGACCGAGAGGTTGGCCTCAACCTGTATAGAGAGGTTGAAGCCTTTAAAGAAGGCTGTGAGTTCTTTTCTGAACCTGTCGCAAGCACGAGGGTCGCACTTGGTCATGGTCAAAAGACCATCGTCACGGTACAAACCACCGCCCTCGTTGGGGAATTCGTCCTTGACGGAGAAAAAAGGAAAAGGCCGATAAGATCAGTAACCTCCGCAGAATCGCTGCGCCCATACTCACGTCGAAAGGGGTACTATTGGACTTTTTAATCCAAATAGAGTCCTCGATATTAATCACCGACTTAAGGGCATTGAGGATGACATCAACTTCGAAATCCTTAACCACTGTGAGTGTTTTAGCGAAATTGATAGCTCTAAGTAGAAGTGGTAAAGTGATGGAGGAGTAGTAATTATTGATGTCGAATTGGATAAAACGGCAATGTTCATTGTTGCATATGCCGTTGAACCAATCAATCACCGCAAAAGAATTGTTCCACAGTGCAAGAGGGGCCACACTTCTAATTACAGGTATAATTCTATCAAGAATCCTTTTACTAAGTCGGACTTCGTAGGGTTAATAAGCCGAATAGAGGGGTTGTTCGGAAAATCGGATTTGTGATTCTTCAGTGTAAAGTGGGGAGAAATAGGGTCCAAAGGTTCGGTCCGGTCCAGGATGTTGAGATCGGAGGTGATTTTAAACCCAGCATCGTTGATTTTATTGATGACGCACCGATTAGTTTTACGGTAATCCTTAGTTACAACATTATGTAGGAGTTGATGGTAAGTACTGCGCTCCACTTGATATAGGTTGCCAGTTTTGTCGGAATGGACGTGTACGGCATTAGAATCCTTAATAGAACGAATTCTATTCTTCACGTCCTGCTGGAAGGAATTGCTCCTATTCCGAAATTTGATACTCCGTATGAGTGCAAGACATCATTTTCAAAGGGTAGCAATGCTGGGTTACACGGAGGGTTATAGGTTTTAAACGCAAATTTATCCTGTTTGTTGTCAGCTTTTCGCGAATTATCGAAATAAAAGGCACGCCAACGCAACCTTTTAATGAACGCGTCTGTTTTCTGTATCAGAAATTTTAGGTATGTGGATATTTCAAAAAACGTTGCAACCGGAGGAAGACAGGAAGACGATACTTTGGTTCGTGGAAACGTTCCCTGGCAAAGAACGGGAAAAAAACGAATATAATACGTCATTAATAGGAGCGGTGAAAAACAATTACACGCAAAGACAGAACCACGTTTAGGGTATAAAAGAAGTCGTAGACTAATGTTCTCTTAGGTGGTTCATAGAGACGTTCTCTGGCAATGAACGGAAAAAACGAAGATAATACGTCATATGTGGAGCGTGGAGAACAATTGCACGCAAAGACAAAACCACGTAAATGGTATAGCTGAAGTCGTAGACTAAAATTCTAACAAGCCGATTGATTCATTGATTCTCCGCTCAAGAGTAAAGAATAAAGTAAATAAAATACAATACAGAGGTAATTGCAATTAAATAAATATATACCCGAATCCAAATACGTACATACACGTCTAAAAGACAACCACACCCAATATAAGTTACACTGGGAGATCCTAGCTAGGGCTAGATCGTATAACGGAAATAAAAAACCATGTGATCTCTGCGCCGCTGAGGCCCTGGAAACGCTCTACGCCACAGACCACATCTTAAACAAAAAATCTGAGGCAATTTCGGCTTGTAAATATAAATTGCTCAAAACTTTCCTGTATTACAGCCCCACATTATACCCTAACGGATAGTACGATCTATACGTGGATATTTTACGTCTTGATGTGGTAGCTAAGTATATGTTGTGTTTATACCATTACTTATTTGCATAGGTAAGTATATATTATCTGTATGTTTTATGAAGGTACGTATACTTTCTCGTACGTATATTTGATTGTATATGTTAGGGCGTATATTTTTCTATATTCTGGTACATATGCTTTTGGTTATGTGTTTACGGGAGTTTTGCGTCTGTGTGAGTATGCGGGTTCACACGCATGTTGGATGCGTGTATATGTGTACTTCATGCTTTGGTTGACGTTCGTCTCCGAACATTTGTGGATTTACATGTAGGTATGTGCGTGCGCTTGTTATATACGTATTTATTTATTTATATACGTTTATTTAATTACATATTTATTTGTATACACGCACACACACACACACACATTTATATGTGCGTCGTTTTGTATACCTGTGGCGAGAGTTTTCTCGTATGCTTGTGTATGTACGTATTTGGATTCGGGTATGTATTTATTTTATTTCAATTATCTCTGTATTGTATTTTATTTATTTATTCTTTACTCTGAAGCGGAGAATCATTCGGTTTCCTAGTTAGAATTTTAGTCTACGACTTCAACTATACCATTTACGTGGTTTTGTCTTTGCGTGCAATTGTTCTCCACGCTCCACATATGACGTATTATCTTCGTTTTTTTCGTTCATTGCCAGAGAACGTCTCTATGAACCACCTAAGAGAACATTAGTCTACGACTTCTTTTATACCCTAAACGTGGTTCTGTCTTTGCGTGTAATTGTTTTTCACCGCTCCTATTAATGACGTATTATATTCGTTTTTTCCCGTTCTTTGCCAGAGAACGTTTCCACGAACCAAAGTATCATCTTCCTGTCTTCCTCCAGTTGCAACGTTTTTTGAAATATCCACTTCTGCGTTTACATATTGACTTTTGTTAGTTTCAGAAGATCCCGTTAAGGGTGAAAGCAGTGATTCTTTGCTTAAATTTAATCTGTTATTTTAATAAATATTTGCTCTACGGTTATTATATATTTGATATATATTTATCCTTATCGAGCCCTCTTTGGATTTTAGTCTTCAAATTTATTATTATTACCATTATATATATATATATTTCGTTTCTGAATTTGTTTAGCAAGATTCTTTATCTGAAAACGTGTGTTGAAACCGATATTGTTATGCTTTGGGAGGGTGATGTTGGCAATAAGAAACACACGCACCAGTTGCTTTCACTCCAATTTATTATAAATTAAAAAAATTATAAATTTCCGGTTGGTTGGTTGGTTCCACAACCGGACGGTTGTTCATATATTGTCAAAGTTCTTTCGTCACACATTCTGTGACCTCTTCAGTGACTGGGGATTCTTTTCTTTGTTTTATGTTTCTCCTTTGTTCTGTCCTACGCCATCTTATTTTTTTGTGTGTGTTGTGTGCTTAGTTTGTGCATGTGTTACATCCGGGTGTCTGTGTGTGTTTTTATTTTTATTTTCATAAAAACACACACAGACACCCGGATGTAACACATACGCAAACTAAGCACATAACACACACAAAAACAAGATGTCGTAGGACAGAACAAAGGAGAGGCACAAAACAAAGAAAAGAATCCCCAGTCACTGAAGAGGTCACAGAATGTGTGACGAAAGAACTTTGACAATATATGAACAACCGTCCGGTTGCGGAACAAACCAACCAACCGGAAATTTATGAATTTTTAGAAAAAATGTTTTTAATTTATAATAAATTGGAGTGAAAGCACTGGTGCGTGTGTTTCTTATTGGCAACATGACGCTCTCAAAGTATAATAATATATATATATATATATAGAGAGAGAGAGAGGGAAAGGGAGCACCCAAACACACACATTTTTACACACACGCACACATAGCCATCTATATATATGTGTGTGTCCGTGTGTGAGATTGCCTGCTATATATATATATATATATATATATATATATATATATATATATATATATATATTGTTATACTTTGGGAGGGTCATGTTGCCAATAAGAAACACACGCACCAGTTGCTTTCACTTCAATTTATTATTATAATAAATTTATAATATGTGATGAGAAACGTGTCCCGCATGTGCAACCCGAAGAACTAGAGAGACACATACAACACTTCATCCACCGTATGCAGTTCTCTGGCTACAATCAGAGAGATATAAGCAGAGTGTATAGAGGAGCCAGAACCAAATGGGAAAAAATGGTAAATAATGACATAAATGGGACCAGCCCCTTGTATAGGAGCAAATTTTGGAATAGAATAGAAAGAACTAGGAACAAGGCTAATAGAATAAACTCATGGTATGATAGCAATAAATACCAGAGTGTAATGTTCATCGATACAACCCCTAGAGGTGAATTAGCTTACAAATTTAGAAGGGCCCTAAATAAACATAAACTCAATATTAAGATACAGAAAGACCAGGTACCTCCGTAAAAACACTTATTAGCAAGACATACCCTTTTCAAAGACCCTCATGTATAGATAAGAAATGTATAACCTGTAAAGTAAGCCCCCATATTAACTGTGAAACTAGAAATGTAGTGTATAGCATGAGATGTACTGAAGGACAATGTAGAGACAAAAAAATATATATATATAGTGTACATAGGTGAGACAGCTCGTAGTGTAGGGGAACGGATAAATGAACACTGGCGAGACCTTCAAGATAGTAAAGAATCATCTGTACTCTACCAACATGCTAAGATAGAACACAAGGGTAATTTAGAGAACATAGAAATAAAAATAGAATCTACACACAGAAAAGACGCAATGTTTAGACAAATCACAGAGGCAATAAACATAAAAGAATTACAACCAAAATTAAATAGAAAATATGAGTGGAACAGCAACATCACAACTTACAATTAAGGACAAAATGAAAACACACACGCACATAGAACAAACAACCAACCAGTAACATGTAAATAAACAAATAAATAAATGAACATAAACACACACAGACACCCGGATGTGGCGCATGCGCAGACTGAGCACACAACACACACACAGAAACAAAATGGCGTAGGACAGAACAAAGGAGAGGCACAGAAACAAAGAAAGGAATCCCCAGTCACTGAAGAGGTCACAGAGTGTGTGACGAAAGAACTATGACAATATATAAACAACTATCTGGTTGTGGAACCAAAAAGAAATTTATAAATTTATAAATCTATTATAAATTTATTTTAATAATAAATTGAAGTGAAAGCAACTGGTGCGTGTGTTTCTTATTGGCAACATGACCCTCCCAAAGTATAACAATATCGGTTTCAACACACGATTTCAGATAAAGAATCTTGCTAAGCAAATTCAGAAACGAAATATATATATATATATATATATATATTAAAATAACAGATTAAAGTTTAAGCAAAGAATCGCTGCTTTCACCCTTAACAGGATCTTCTGAAACTAACAAAGTCAATCTGTAAACGCAGAAGTGGACATTTCAAAAAACGTTGCGACCGGAGGAAGGCAGGAAGACGATACTTTGGTTCGTGAAACGTTCTCTGGCAAAGAACGGGAAAAAATGAATATAATACGTTATTAATAGGAGCGGTGAAAAACAATTACGCGCAAAGGCAGAACCACGTTTATGGTATAAAAGAGGGCGTAGACTAATGTTCTCTTAGGTGGTTCATAGAGACGTTCTCTGGCAATGAACGAAAAAAACGAAGATAATACGTCATATGTGGAGCGTGGAGAACAATTGCACCCAAAGACAAAGACAAAACCACGTAAATGGTATAGCAGAAGTCGTAGACTAAAATTCTAACTAGGAGACCGAATGAATTTCCGCTTCAGAGTTAAGAATAAAGTAAATAAATACAATACAGAAGTAATAGAAATTAAATAACTACATACACGCATACAAATACGTACATACACAAGCATACGCGAAAACACTTACCATAGGTATACAAAACCACGCACATATAAATATGTGTGTGTGTTTATGCGTGTATACAAATAAATAAATAATTAAATTAACGTATATAAATAAACAAATATATAACAAGCGCACACAACGTGGTTCTGTCTTTGCGCGTAATTGTTTTCTTACCGCTCCTATTAATGACGTATTATATTCATTTTTTCCCGTTCTTTGCCAGGGAACGTTTCCACGAACCAAAGTATTGTCTTCCTGTCTTCCTCCGGTTGCAACGTTTTTTGAAATATCCAGTTCTGCGTTTACAGATTGACTTTGTTAGTTTCAGAAGATCCCGTTAAGGGTGAAAGCAGCGACTCTTTGCTTAAACTTTAATCTGTTATTTTAATAAATATTTGCTCTACGGTTCTTATATATTTGATATATATTTATCCTTATCGAGCCCTCTTTGGATTTTAGTCTTAAAATTTATTATTATTACTATATATATATGCAGAGGTTATATTTAATTTGTTGGGATTCAACAAGCTTAAAATTGTTTATAACTGATATAAAGCACTCTCAGTGGTCCCCAATATTTTCTGCTTCAAATTAACCCCTATTATATATAAATTGCTCCGTGGGGCGTATATCCCTGATATATATATATACTTGTGTGTGTGTGTGTGTGTACGTGCATACATACACACACAGACACACACCTATATTACATATATGTGTGTATGTGTATGGATGTTATATATACATATCTGTGTATATATATATATATTTACGTGTGTGTATTTGTGTGTGTGAGATACCAAACCCAGCATGGCTCCATTGAAGTGTGTCGGACGGAAAATGGCTGATGACCAGTGTAGCAGTAAATAGTGACCAGAATTTATGATGACGTAGAAAAAAAACAGACAAATGGCATGACAAGAGTGGAAGATGTTTTTTGAAGGTATTTTTTGATGAGGACACCCCAGTGAGAAAATTTGCTCCGAAAGAATTGCCTGTGTCCGAAGGAACCTGCAGCCGTAGAATCAGCCAGTTCCATACAGTGATCATGTCTCGAGCTATCTGCCGGCGAAACAATTGTAACAAGCAATAAACTGAGTCCAGATGTATCAATGATTTTTCATTTTTTTATACTATATATATATATATATATATTTAGAGGTTATATTCAATTTGTTGGGATTCAACAAGCTTAAAAATTTTATAACTGATATAAAACACTCAACAGTTTAGTGGAGTAAATATTCAGTATACTAATAGATGGAAACTATATTTATAAAACCATAATTACTTTATTATATATATTTCATGGGCAACCAAGGCAAATTATGGTGCGCTTTTGTCAGATGAAATACAGATTTGTTTTATAAATAAATATTGACATACCCGGAAAAAGACAACCTTAACGGTTGAGGTTCCCTGGACAGTGGAAAAGAAAGCGCACCATAATTTGCCGTGGTTGCCCTTGAAATATGTATAATAAAATAAATATGGTTTTATAAATATAGTTTCCATTTATTAATATATTGTATATATATATATATATTTATACTCACATTAATATATTGTATATATATATATATATATATATATATATATATATATATATATATATATATATATATATATATATATATATATTTATATATATATATATATATATATATATATATATATATATATATATATATATATATAGGTGTGTGTCCTTCTTTCCATTTTTCGGTGCTATTTCTAAAGCAGTCATACATGCTAAAAATAGCAGTCAAATACCAACAACCAGGACCAAACCAACTGCAAACCAACTGCACACCCGATTAAGTATGACAAGAGTTATCTTTCTTGGCAAAAACACCCTGGTTTGTTTACATTAAATTTTTTATTGTTTAAAATATTTTCACTGATTTTAAGCCAAAGTTTTTTAATGGCTGCCACTTCCGGTTTGTGTTGTGCCTCTACAGGAGAGCAGTAAACCTGCTAGAAATAGCAGTCATAGCAACACACTCACATATATTGATATATAAGGGATTCCCAACGTGGCGTACACGCCCCACAAGGAGCAATTTGAATATAATAGCGGTCAAATTGAAAATGATATAATACGACCCAACTTCCAGTTACACTTCGTCTACACATGTTATCGTGTATCTGGCAGCACCTACGAGAAGTTTGTTTAGATTTTGGGGTTTGTTTTTATATTAAAGGGGGACATAAACATATTTTAGATTGAGGAGGGGCATGGCGCAGAAAGGACACACACGTATATATATATATTTATGGATATGTGCATGATTGTGTGTGTATATATATATATATATATATATATACACCTATATACACGCGCGCACGCACACACGCATATATATATATATATATATATATATATATATATATATATATATATATATATATATTAAATATATATATATATGTTATGTACACACACACACACACACACATATATATATATATATATATATATATATATATATATATATACATATATATATATATTATATATCAGTGGTCCCCAACCTTTTCTGCACCATTCCCCTCCACAATCTAAAATATGTTTATGTTCCCCTTTAATATAAAAACCATCCAAGTCTTGTAAAACTAATATAAAGTAGAAATCCTTTAATATACTGGGGCCGATATTAACAAGATAATATATTGGATGTGTTGCCCCAGCATGGCATTAGTCGATTTAGCAACTAAAGCAATAACAAAAAAAAAAATACTTTAAAATTATTTTAACGTCTCAAAAGCCGAGGTGAACATTGAACTCACGACCACAGATTATCTGGGAATAGAAAAAAACTTATATATATATATATGTATGTATATATATATTTATATATATATATATATAGCAGCCATTATCACAGACGGAGAAGACACATATATATAATTATCTGTGTGTGCGTGTGTGTAAACATGTGTGTGTTTGGGTGCTCTCTATCCCACTCACTCGCTCTCTCTTTCTCCCCCCCCCTCTCTCCCCCCCCTCTCTCTCTCTCTCTCTCTCTCTCTCTCTCTCTCTCTCTCTATATATATATATATATATATATATATATATATATATATATATATACATAGTGGTCCCCAACCATTTCTCCACCATGCCCCTCCTCAATCTAAAATATGTTTATGTCCCCCTTTATTATTAAAACAGAGCCTTGTAAAAGTGTTATTACTGTAATATGAAGTAGAAACCCTTTAATTAAACAACGCTACGATGCAGCGATGGTCAAAACGCCATCTTGTTTTTGATAAAAATAAAAACACACACAGACACCCGGATGTTACACATGCGCAAACTAAGTCCACAACACACACAAAAAACAAGATGGCGTAGGACAGAACAAAGGAGAGACACAAAACAAAAAAAAGAATCCCCAGTCACTGAAGAGGTCACAGAATGTGTGACGAAAGAACTTTGACAATATATGAACAACCGTCCGGTTGTGGAACCAACCAACCGGAAATTTATAAATTTTTTAATTTATAATAAATTGGAGTGAAAGCAACTGGTGCGTGTGTTTCTTATTGGCAACATGTATAACAAAGTATAACAATATCGGTTTCAACACACGTTTTCAGATAAAGAATCTTGCTAAACAAATTCAGAAACGAAATAAATATATAATACATATCAGTGGTCCCCCATCATATCTGCACCATGCCCCTCCTCAATCTAAAATATGTTTATGTCCCCCTTTATTATTAAAACAAAGAGTCTTGTAAACGTGTTATTACTCTAATATAAAGCAGAAACCCTTTAATTAAACAAAGCTACGATGCAGCGATGATCAAAATAAACTCCAAAATGTAAACAAACTTCTCGTAGGTGCTGCCAGATACACGATAACATGTGTAGACGAAGTGTAACTGGAAGTTGGGTCGTATCACTTTCATATTGACCCCTATTATATTCAAATTAACCCCAGTGGGGCGTGTACCCCACGTTGGGAATCCCTGATATATAAATATATGTGTGTTGCTGTGACTGCTATTTCTAGCAGGTTTACTGCTCTCCTGTAGAGGCACAACACAAACCGGAAGTGGCAGCCATTAAAAAACTTTGGCTTAAAATCGGTGAAAATATTTTAAACAATCGAAAATTTAATGTAGACAAACCAGAGTGTTTTTGCCAAGAAAGATAACTCTTGTCTTACTTAATCGCAAAAATCGAGACAAAAATTTTGCGGGCGGGCAGTTGATGTGGTCCTGGTTGTTGGTATTTGACTGCTATTTCTAGCATTTTATTATTTTAGTTGCTCATTCGTCCAAGGCCATGCTGGGGCAACACTTCCAATATATTATCTTGTTAATACCGGCCCCAGTACATTAAAGGATTTCTAGTTTATATTAGTTTTACAAGTCTCAGTTTGTGTTTATATTAAAAGGGAACATAAAGATATTTTAGATTGAGGAGGGACATGTAGCAGAAAAGGTTGGGGACCACTGATATATATAGATATATATATATATAGAGGGAGAGATAGAGGGTAAGAAAGCACCCAAACATACAAACATGTATATATACATGTGCGTGTCCTACTTTATATATATATATATAATAGAATAATCGAGTATCGGAAAATCAGCTCACGAGTTTACGATAAACAAATCCGACATGAGTGGCAGAGGGCTCAATAATTCAGATAAATCAGAGCTATAACTATCGTTAAAATACCAACACACAAAGATTATGCCTAAAATCACCCATGCAGCCGAATAATAACGACCAGGAAGATTCGGGTCACTCAGATAAAATATCAATAAATCAATAATTCATATGAGTGTAAAAACTTACCCGGACCCACTAGAAAGATGGTAAATCTAGCTTCTTGGGTTTCTGCAATTCCTTAATCCGCCCCCTATCAGCCCACATAAAAATATATAAGACTTCTAGAGAGCGGATGGACCTGAACACTTTATCAACGGGTCATGTCCAAACGAATAAAGAAGCTAACTTTAGCTGGGACGCACATGGAGTCCAGCAAGGGAGATAACCTCTATATCCGCAAAAAAATTTCGGTAATGTGGGAAACCACATATCGATTAAGAGTGCTCGATAGACATGTTATAATAAACAGGAGCTATTCATCATTCAATAGAATCGACAAAAAATGAACAATAAAATTAACTGGTCAATAGCTAAGTCTAGAGCTAAATATAATAGAATAATCGAGTATCGGAAAATCAGCTCACGAGTTTACGATAAACAAATCCGACATGAGTGGCAGAGGGCTCAATAATTCAGATAAATCAGAGCTATAACTATCGTTAAAATACCAACACACAAAGATTATATATATATATAGTAATAATAATAAATTTGAAGACTAAAATCCAAAGAGGGCTCGATAAGGATAAATATATATCAAATATATAAGAACGCTAGAGCAAATATTTATTTGAAAATAACAGATTAAAGTTTAAGCAAAGAATCAGAAGATCCCGTTAAGGGTGAAAGCAGCGATTCTTTGCTTTAACAGTAATCTGTTATTTTAATAAATATATTTAAATATATATATATATATATATATATATATATAAACATATATGTATATATAACATCCAAACACACACACGCATATATGTACACACACGCACATATATGTAAAATAGGTGTGTGTGTATGTATGCACGTACGCACACACACACACAATTATATATATATCAGGGATATACGCCCCACAGGGAGCAATTTGTATATAATAGGGGCCAATTTGAAGCAGAAAAGGTTGGGGACCACTGTAGACAACAAATCCTTCTTTTTATTTTATTAGAATTGAGTTCAAATCCCGCCAAGGTTAACTTTGCCTTTCATCCTTACCTGTTCGATAAAATAAAGTACCAGTACTATACGAACATGCCAGACAACAACACGACGGTAACATAGACAACATAGAAATTAGAATAATATCTAAACATAGAAATGACCCTGCAGATAGGCAAATCAGAGAGGCCAGTGAAATAGAACTTAGAAGGCCAAGACTAAACAGAAAGAATGAATGGAATAACAACAACATCCAAACATACAACACTGACCTAAGAGAAGTATAAATAAATAGATAAATAAATGAATAAATACATACACAAGCACAATAACAACAAACATATAAACACACACTAGTCACCCAATCACGAACAGACATCAAACAAAACACAATACACACACGCAAACGCATGCGCAAAGAAGACAAAATAAAATAAACAAACAAGCAAATAAATAAATAAATATATAGACAGACTAAATAAAAATGGCGTAGACATACAATGCAACGGGAGGAAACAATAGCACCACTGACGATGTTGCAGATGTGCAACGAAAGATTTATGATAAACTATATATATGTGTTTGTGTCTATATTGTATCTGTATTATTTTTGACCGTCGGTCAGTCAATGGCAACATCGAGGACCGAATAAATTAGGTTACCGATATAAAAGACACAGAAGCGAAAACCAACCATACAGCGAGTGTGTTCTGTTATTAATTCTGGCAATATTACACAAATATCACCTTCCCCAAGTATAGCAATATATATATATATATATATATATATATATATATATATATATATATATATATATATATATATATATATATATATGATATATATGCATATATATATATATATATAATATAAGATCAAAAGATGGTTAAAAGAGTTCCATGTATTTATTATGCACATTTCAAAAACTAATATCATCATGGGAAGATATTTGCGTTCTCATCAGATAAAATAGGGAGACATGATATGAAGCTTAAAAAACACTTGCGAGCAGTGAAGTGTTAAATCAACATATGAAAAATAAAGTAAGTTGGATATATGAGATTGGGAAAAAAGGAGGAAGAGGGAAGTAAAAGGTAAGGAAGAGGAAGAAAGAAAATAAAGGATGACGGGGAGGAGTATAAGAAGGAAGGATGAGAGAGGAGGAGAAATGAGTGAGAGAGAGAGAGATAGCCTTTAATACTGAGAAACACTGTCTCACAGAGAATATTTAAAAAAACCGTTGTAAGATAATACATAATTTAAAAAAAAAACATATCATGTCCCCCTGGTTTATCTGATGAGAACGCAAATATCATCACATGACGATATTTGTTTTTGAAATACGCATAATAAAATACATGGAACTCTTTTAACCATCTTTTGATCTTATATTATTTATACTCCAGTCCTATAAATTGTTGAGTGCTACTTATCCGATATTTGCATTGCTTTATTGTGTTACAATAAAACTCACCTCCTACATATATATATATATATATATACACACACACACATATGTATATATATAAGTGTGTGTGTGTGTGTCCTTCTTTTTGTTTTTATCGCTGCTATTTCTAAAGTGTCCATACATGCTATAAATAGCAGTCAAATACCAACAACCAGGACCAAACCAACTGCACACCTGCAAAACTTTTGTCTCGATTTTTGCGATTAAGTAAGACAAGAGTTACCTTTCTTGGCAAAAACACCCTGGTTTGTTTACATTAAATTTTCTATTGTTTAAAATATTTTCACTGATTTTAACCCAAAGTTTTTTAATGGCTGCCACTTCCGGTTTATGTTGTGCCTCTACAGGACAGCAGTAAACCTGCTAGAAATAGCAGTCACAGCAACACACTCACATATATTTATATATCAGGGATTCCCAACGAGGGGTACACGCCCCAATATAATACGGGTCAATTTGAAAGTGATATAATACGTTTGTATTGACCATCGCTGCAGCTTAGCTTTGTTTAATTAAAGGATCTCTTCTTTATATTACAGTAATAACACTTTTACAACGTTCTGTTTGTTTTAATAATAAAGGGGGACATAAACATATTTTAGATTGAGGAGGGGCATGGTGCAGAATAGGTTGGGGACCACTGATATGTGTATAATATATATATATATTAATATAGATGAGATTCTACAGGACTAGAACTGATTCATTCTTTAGAAATCATCAGAAATCCTGATGATTTCTAAAGAATGAAACAGTTGTAGTCCTGTAGAAACTACATTAAAATTTTTATAATCTGCTATATATTGAGTACATTACTTACTGTGGTTACCTCCGATTCAACCTGGAATAACATATATATATATATATATATATATATATATATATATATATATATATATATAAAATATTAAAAAATTAATGAATAAAACAAAGAAACAGTTCCTTATATTAAACAAAAAAAGTTCATTATTTTACGATCGTTTCTAGGACATATATGTGTTAGAATTGTTATGCATATTCAAAAGATCTATGTACAAAATTATACAAACTATCAAGGAGAATATACATACCATCACATATATATGCTGTCTTCAGAAATAATGATGTATATTTATTGATAATAACAACAATTCAAAATTACAGGTCTGTTTGGGAACAGATTTTAAATAGACCAATGAAATACATAAAAACTCATCAAGAAAATACGGTTAGGTGTGTGTATATATGTAAGTAAATTCGCTCACAGATATGCATAAAAATATATGCCTATATGCATACGCATGTTGAAAAAGTGTATGTAAATATAAAAATTTAAAAATTTAGGGCTAATGTATCTGTATGTTTACAATCTACAGACAAAATATACATATATATACATATATATATACACATATATATATACACACATATACACACATGCATACACACACACGTACACATACATAAACACACACATACATACGAACACACATATATATACACACACACACATACGTATATATTATTATTATAACTATATGGATATTGAGGCGCTCACATAAACACGCCCACACACACTTACATTTAGATGCATAAGTAAAGGAGGTAAGGGAGTAAGTAATTAAAGGAAAGTGTTAAACTTGACATATTTATAAAAATGTATCTATAAAGTTAGAAATAAAAAAATTTTTATGATGACTGTCTTCTTCTTTCCAACAACCTTAGCCTCTCAGGAATAGAAAAAAACAAAAAGCTTATTAGAACTTTCCTTAAAGACTATTATAGTCTTGATATTACTTTTGAAAACACAAGTAAAGTAGTTAATTTTCTAGATATAACTTTAGACTTAGCTACGGGTATCTACCAACCTTGCCATAAACCCAACCAAAACTTACACTACATACACTCACAATCTAATCACCCTAAATCTATCCTTAAAAACCTTGCATATAATATATCACTTAGAATTTCTAACCTTTCGTCTAACCAAGATGTATTTGATAAAAATGCGACCTTCTATAACGAAGCTCTAGATAGAAGTGGCCACAAAAATAGATTGGAATATATACCTTCTACTAATAACACTATAAACATACAACCTAATATTACCAACAAACACCAAATGAAAAGTACACACCTAAATGCCACTCACACTATACCCCAAAATACCAACATAAAACCAAATTTCTCTAACTCCTCTAATATAAAGTATAGTAACTCTCAAAAAACTACTCATCATACAACTCTAATAAATGTTAATAATAAAACTCCTAATAAACAAGCTAAAACACCTAAATCAATAAATCTAACTAAAAATGTGCGTGGTGAGGTCATTAACATTAATCCTCCTAGTAAACATCAGGATGCATCCTATAAAAACAATAAACAACATAGAAACCGTAATAGACGAGTTACTTGGTATAATGCTCCATTTAATTTACAAATTAAGGATAATATTGCTAAAAAATTTTTTAACATCCTAGAGAAAAACTTCCCGCCAAACCACAAATACAATCAAATCTTAAATAGATCAACAGTTAAATTCTCATACTCAACAACCAAAAATATAAAACAAAATATAAGTGCCTATAATGCATATAAATGTAAAAAAACCCATAAGTATACCACCAATACATCAAACTAACCATAATATCTCCTCAAATACAGAATTAACGAAAGGTTGTAACTGTAGAAACAAAGCAAACTGCCCATTAAAAGGAAATTGTCTTGTTAACAACATAGTTTATAAATGTAAAGTTAAAACTAAAGATTCTATTTGCTCATATATAGGAGCTACTTCTAACAATTTTAAGGTAAGGTTTAATACCCACAAACATAGTTTTAAAAATGCCGCACTGGCTAATACAACATCTCTAGCAGAAAAAATTAATAGTTATAGAAATAAGAATATAGAATATGATATGACCTGGAGTGTGCTCAAAAGAGCCACCCCTTATCAAAATAATAGAAATGAATGTAGATTGTGTTCCCAAGAACTATTTGAAATAATGAAATCTAAGGATATCCTATTAAATAAGCGACAGGAATTAATTATATCGTGTAATCATAAATTGAGAAAAACATTTAAATATTATAAACCTAATTAATAATATATATTTTAGAAATTAATATATAAATTAATTTTAATGTAGTTAACCTATAATTTTAATTTAATTAAAATTCTACTACAGATGAAATTAAAAAATATCGTATAATCATAAACTGTGAAAAACATTTAAATATTATTAACATAATTAATATATACTTTGGAATTTAATATATAGATTAATTTTAGTTTATTTAACCTTTTATTCTAATTCTTTTACAGATGAAATACAACAAAATATCGTGTAATTAATAACGGAGAAATACTTTTTAATATTATAAACCTAATTAATATACAATTTAGAAATTAATTTATAAATAAATTTTAATTTAGTTAACCTATAATTTTAATTTAGTTAGATTATAATTAAAATTCTAATACAGATGGATTGAAGATTATCGTGTAATCATAAACTGAGAAAAACTTTTAAATATATACCTGATTAATATACTCTTTACAAATAAATATATAGATTAATTTTAATTTAGTTAACCTATTATTATATTCTACTATAGATAAAATACAAAATTTTGCTTTAATTATTATAAACCTAATTAACATATACTATAGAAATTAATATATAATTTTTAATTTAGTTAACCTATAATTAATATTCTACTACCGATGAAATACTTAATTTGGCTTTCCCTATTACAAAATTCATTTCCTAAAATTGATACCATCATGTTAATATATGTAATTATTTTTAATTTTGTTATGCTATAATTAATACTCTACTACTGTTTAACTTCAAAATTCCGCTTTAAATATTATAAACCTAAGTAGTATACACCTTAGAAATTAATATATTAACTATTTTTACTTTAATTAACCTATAATTAATAGTCTACTTATATTAAAATACATAATTTAGCCTTCTTTCTTACAAATACCATTTCCTAATACTGACACAACTATGTAAACACATATTATGATTTAACTGCAGATTAATATTCTATGTTCCTTGAAACCTATATATTTACTATTTCCCACTAATAATTTTAATCCCCCTTCCCCCCCATTAATTATTCGTATTTGTAAGCGTGGATGTATGTATGTGTATGTAAGTGTGTATGTATGTTTGTGTATTTGTATGTGAGTATAAAAATACATATGTGCACATGTAAATATGCGTGTATGAGTCTATATATATATATATATATATATATATATATATATATGTATATATATATGTGTATGTATGTATGTGTATGTATATGTATTTGTAGAGATGTGTGTATGTATGTGTATATATGTGCATATGTGTCTGACTGTGTGTATATATATATATATATATATATATATGTGTGTATGTATGTCTCTATATATATGTATGTCTGAGTGTGTGTGTGTGTGTGGTTGTGTATATATACATGGGTATGTGTGTGTGTATGTATATATATATATATATATGTGTGTATGTATATGTGTGTGTATATATATATATGTGTATGTATATGTATATATATATATATATGTGTGTGTATATATATGTATATATATGTGTGTTGTGCGTATGTGTATATATATATATATATATCGGTGTGTATTTATATGTATGAGTATATGTTTTACTTATTTTTATGTATATGCATACAAACAGGTTAATATGTGTGAGGTTAAGTATGTGTATGTGTGTGTGTGTACGTATGTATGTATCGAACGTATGGATGTGTAAATGTGCGTAAGTATATAAGCATGTATATTTTATGTCTCTCTTTTATGTTTTTTTTATGTTTTTTTATATTTCTTTTGTGAGACATTCGCGTCTGTGTATGTACGTACCCCCCCTTATTATTTTTTGTTCCCCCGTTTTAAAGTTTTTTCCTTCTATAACAATTTTTTTTTATTTCTAACTTTATAGATACATTTTTATAAATATGTCAAGTTTGACACTTTCCTTTAATTACTTACTCCCTTACCTCCTTTACTTATGCATCTAAATGTAAGTGTGTGTGGGCGTGTTTATGTGAGCGCCTCAATATCCATATAGTTATAATAATAATATATACGTATGTGTGTGTGTGTATATATGTGTGTTCGTATGTATGTGTGTGTTTATGTATGTGTACGTGTGTGTGTATGCATGTGTGTATATGTGTGTATATATATATGTGTATATATATATGTATATATATGTATATTTTGTCTGTAGATTGTAAACATACAGATACATTAGCCCTAAATTTTTTAATTTTTATGTTTACATACACTTTTTCAACATGCGTATGCATATAGGCATATATTTTTATGCATATCTGTGAGCGAATTTACTTACATATATACACACACCAAACTGTATTTTCTTGATGAGTTTTTATGTATTTCATTGGTCTATTTAAAATCTGTTCCCAAACAGACCTGTAATTTTGAATTGTTGTTATTATCAATAAATATACATCATTATTTCTGAAGACAGCATATATATGTGATGGTATGTATAATCTCCTTGATAGTTTGTATAATTTTGTACATAGATCTTTTGAATATGCATACCAATTCTATAACATATATGTCCTAGAAACGATCGTAAAATAATGAACTTTTTTTTGTTTAATATAAGGAACTGTTTCTTTGTTATATTCATTATTTTTTTAATATTTTATCTTGACTCTGTATTCCGTTTATCTTTCACCGAAAGTGATTTTTGAATGCATCTCATATTTTCATGATATCCGGATTACATTGAGTTCTTCATACGGATTGGACACTACCGTAAACTTTTGGTAGATTTATCTATATATATATATATTTTTTTTCGTTTCTGAATTTGTTTAGCAAGATTCTTTATCTGAAAACGAGTGTTGAAACCGATATTGTTATACTTTGGGAGGGTCATGTTGCCAATATGAAACACACGCGCCAGCTGCTTTCACTCCAATTTATTATCAGTTAAATTTATAAATTTAAGAATTTATAAATTTCCGGTTCGTTGGTTTGTTCCACAACCGGACAGTTATTCATATATTGGCAAAGTTCTTCGTCACACATTCTGTGACCTCTTCAGTGACTGGGGATTCTTTTCTGTGTTTTGTGCCTCTCCTTTGTTCTGTCCTACGCCATCTTGTTTTTGTGTGTGTGTTGTGTCTTGTTTTTGTGTTACATCTGGGTGTCTGTGTGTGTTTTTATTTTTATTTTTATAAACACACACACAGACACCCGGATGGAACACATGCGCAAACTAAGCACACAACACACACACAAACAAGATGGCGTAGGACAGAACAAAGGAGAGGCACAAAACAAAGAAAAGAATCCCCAGTCACTGAAGAGGTCACAGAATGTGTGACGAAAGAACTTTGACAATATATGAACAACCGTCCGGTTGTGGAACAAACCAACCAACCGGAAATTCATAAATTCTTAAATTTATAAATTTAACTTATAATAAATTGGAGTGAAAGCAGCTGGTGCGTGTGTTTCTTATTGGCAACATGACCCTCCCAAAGCATAACAATATTGCTGAAAATTTAAAGTAAGTGAGACTGTCACTACTCTAAAAAATAGCATAAGGTCTTCGAAATGCTTTTACTTAAGCATACAGTGTATTGCAAAATACACTATATATACATTCATATATATATCGCTATTTCAGAGCGCCAATTCTAATTTTCAATTTCTGCTTGAACGGCAGCCGCTCTGTATAATCAGTTCCTGATTATTACTAGAATTTATATAAGAATCAAACATTCATGATTTTCAGCAAAAAGGTGGAGTACTTGGCTTTGATAAGTAACAATCAGTACGAAACATAGCTCTGTCAGCTTTATCTCCCCTGTTTGCTGAAAGTTTAAAGTAAGTGAGACTGTCACTACTCTAAAAAATAGCATAAGGTCTTCGAAATGCTTTTAATTAAGCATACAGTGTATTGCAAAATACACTATATATAATATATATTAATGAAAATCTTAAGTACGTTAATGTAAAATCGAACCATCCTCATTCCATTATTAAATCTATCCCTAAAAATATATCCATAAGGATCTCCCGACTGTCGTCTAATTTGCAGACTTCAACGAGCATGCTGAATATTATAATGACGCACTTAGAAAAGCTGGTTACTGCGAGAAAATTGAATATCTAGACGATAACCACATAAGTACTACGAATAAAACACATGTAAGTCGAACTAGTATTGCACCACACACACACACATCAATAGGCATACTAATAGGTGCAAACCAGCAAATAGAGTCAGACGTGGAGAGTACATATGGTATAACCCCGTGTACAATTCTTCTATTAGCACTAAGATTATCTCACAATTCTATACACTAATCAATAAACACTTTATAACTTCACATAAATACTATAAAATCTTCAACTCGCGCACCATTAGACTCTCATACTCCACTGCACCTAACATAGAACAACTAATTAGAAAACTCAACTCAGCAATACTGAATAAGTACATCACTAATGACTCAACGCACCAGCATAGCAACATACAACCCACTAACATGCAACCACAACCCCACCAAACTATCCAGGATTCTACTGCAAAACATAAAAATAATTGTAACTGCACCAAACCAGGTACATGCCCACTGAATAACCAGTGCCTAGCACGCAATATTGTCTACCGATGTACAATAAATTCCGGAACCAACAAATGGTATTACGTCGGATGTACCGCAACTTCTTTCAAGGCTCGCCTATACCAACATCGATCTTCGATCAGGCACGAGAAAATGCGCTCCGTAACAACCCTCGCCGATAAAGCCTGGCAGCTTCGGAGGAACAATCAAGCGTTCTCCCTTGATTGGCAAATTATTGCAGCTGCGCCTGCATATCAGCAAAATCATCGATTCTGCAAGTTATGCAATTTAGAGATGTACTGCATTTTAACGTCGGTAAACAAACTTTTGAACAGCAAAATTGAACGTTCTCTATACTGTAACCATCGTTTGAAAACGACTTTTTCTTTTTTTAAATGCATATAATGTTACCTTTTTATACCACCGTTTGCAAACTTCTGTCTTATATGTTTATACACAAGATATGGCTTTCTATAATAATAGTACTAAACACTGTTTTTCTGGACCCCTTTAGAAATAACCTGCTACTATAATAGCCCTAATAACTTGTCTGTGACACTGTACCACTTTGACCCCTTTAACTAAATTTTGTCCGAACAACACCACTAGAAGAATCTACTTCCCCGCCAACATTAGCACGCCTCATTAAGCTAACCGCTGCCAAAACATTCTCTCCTCACAATCTCTACTAGTCTGACAGTCTTAAATCCTAAGACTCCCTCCACCTTACTCACTTCCCTCTTCCCCTTCTCTTCCTACCTCCTTCTTTATCTTTTATCTAGTGTATAAAATATTTTCATATCATTCTAATACAAAGGTCTGAAGACATGGTGTGTTTGCTTACAGTGTACCTTCGGCTTATGATAATATTTGTATATTATTCAAATAGCGAGGTATAGGTAACCCATACACTATAGAAACAATTGTTACCTAATAAATTCTATATACCCGCATTTCCATTTCGTAAACTTCTTCTCCATATATATATATATATATATATATATATATATATATATATATATATATATATATATATATATAGGTGAGTGTCCTTTCCGTTTTTCGCCGCTATTGCTAAAGTGTCCATACATGCTGGAAATAGCAGTCAAATACCAACAACCAGGACCAAATCAACTGCACACCCGCAACATTTTTGTCACGATTTTTGCGATTAAGTAAAACAAGAGTTACCTTTCTTGGCAAAAACACCCTGGTTTGTTTACATTAAATTTTCTATTGTTTAAAATATTTTCACTGATTTTAAGCCAAAGTTTTTTAATAGCTGCCACTTCCGGTTTTCGTTGTGTCTCTACAGGACAGCAGTAAACCTGCTAGAAATAGCAGTCATAGCAACACACTCACATATATTTATATATCAGGGATTCCCAACGTGGGTACATGCCCGACTGGGGTTAATTCGAATATAATACGGGTCAATTTGAAAGTGATATAATACGTTTGTATTGACCATCGCTGCATCTTAGCTTTGTTTAATTAAAGGATCTCTACTTTATATTACAGTAATAACACTTTTACCACGCTCTGTTTGTTTTAATAATAAAGGGGGACATAAACATATTTTAGATTGAGGAGGGGCATGGTTCAGAAAAGGTTGGGGACCACTGATATGTGTATAATATATATATATATATATATATATATATATATATATTAATATAGATGAGATTCTACAGGACTAGAACTGTTTCATTCATTAGATATCATCAGGAATCCTGATTATTTCTAAAGAATGAAACAGTTGTAGACCTGTAGAACCTAATCTACATTAAAATTGTTATACTCTGCTATATGTATATATATATATATTTCGTTTCTGAATTTGTTTAGCAAGATTCTTTATCTGAAAACGAGTGTTGAACCCGATATTGTTATGCTTTGGGAGGGTCATGTTGCCAATAAGAAACACACGCACCAGCTACTTTCACCCAATTTATTATAAGTTAAATTTATAAATTTAAGAATTTATAAATTTCCGGTTGGTTGGTTTGTTCCACAACTGGACGGTTGTTCATATATTGGCAAAGTTCTTTCGTCACACATTATGTGACCTCTTCAGTGACTAGAGATTCTTTTCTGTCTAATGTGCCTCTCCTTTGTTCTGTCCTACGTCATCCTGTTTTTGTGTGTTGTGTCTTGTTTTTGTGTTACATCCGGGTGTCTGAGTGTGTTTTTGTTTTTATTTTTATTTTTATAAAAAACACACATAGACGCCCGGATGGAACACATGCGCAAACTAAGCACACAACACACACACAAAAACAAGATGGCGTAGGACAGAACAAAGGAGAGGCACAAAACAAAGAAAAGAATCCCCAGTCACTGAAGAGTTCACAGAATGTGTGATGAAAGAACTTTGACAATATATGAACAACCGTCCGGTTGTGGAACAAACCAACCAACCGGAAATTCATAAATTCTTAAATTTATAAATTTAACTTACAATAAATTGGAGTGAAAGCAGCTGGTGCGTGTGTTTCTTATTGGCAACACGACTCTCCCAAAGCATAACAATATTGCTGAAAATTTAAAGTAAGTGAGACTGTCACTACTCTAAAAAATAGCATAAGGTCTTCGAAATGCTTTTACTTAAGCATACAGTGTATTGCAAAATACACTATATATATACATTCATATATATATCGCTATTTCAGAGCGCCAATTCTAATTTTCAATTTCTGCTTGACCGGCAACCGCTCTGTATAATCAGTTCCTGATTATTACTAGAATTTATATAAGAATCAAACATTCATGATTTTCAGCAAAAAGGTGGAGTACTTGGCTTTGATAAGTAACAATCAGTACGAAACATAGCTCTGTCAGCTTTATCTCCCCTGTTTGCTGAAAGTTTAAAGTAAGTGAGACTGTCACTACTCTAAAAAATAGCATAAGATCTTCGAAATGCTTTTAATTAAGCATACAGTGTAGTGCAAAATACACTATATATATATATATATATATATATATATATATATATATATATATATATATATATATATAGGTGAGTGTCCTTCTTTTCGTATGTCGCCGCTATTTCTAAAGTGTCCATACATGCTAGAAATAGCAGTCAAATACCAACAACAGGACCAAATCAACTGCACACCCGCAACATTTTTGTCACGATATTTGCGATTAAGTAAGACAATAGTCACCTTTCTTGGCAAAAACACCCTGGTTTGATTACATTTAATTTTCTATTGTTTAAAATATTTTCACTGATTTTAAGCCAAAGTTTTTTAATGGCTGCCACTTCCGGTTTGTGCGGTGCTTCTACAAGACAGCGGTAAACATGCTAGAAATAGCAGTCATAGCAACATATTCACATACATTTATATATCAGGGATTCCCAACGTGGGGTACACGCCCCACTGGGGTTAATTTGAATATAATAGGGGTCAATTTAAAAGTGATATAATACTATCCAACTTCCAGTTACACTTCGTCTACACATGTTATCGTGTATCTGGCAGCACCTACGAGAAGTTTGTTTAGATTTTGGAGTTTGTCTTTATATTAAAGTGGAACATAAACATATTTTAGATTGAGGAGGGGCATGATGCAGAAAGGACACACACGTTTCTATTTATATTTATGGATATGTGCATGTTTGTGTATATATATATATATATATAGGCGCGCCCACACACGCACGCATATATATATATTATATATATATATATATGTTATGTATATATATATATATATATATATATATCATATATATATATATATATATATATATATATATATATATATATATATATATATATATTATGTATATATATATATATATTAATAACAGGAATTCCAACTTTGACTGATTTACACGTTTTATTTACAATCCTTTAACATTTATAATGGTATTAGAATGAAATATTATAAATTTTAAAGGATTGTAAATAAAACGAGCAAATTAGACAAAGTTGGAATTCCTTTTATTAATATAATCTTCTATACACAATCATACACACCAGCGTATAGTTATCTCTCTCTCTCTCTCTCTCTCTCTCTCTCTCTCTCTCTCTCTCTATATATATATATATATATATATATATATATATATATATATATATATATATATATATATATCAGTTGTTCCCAACCTTTTCTGCACCATGCCCCTACTCAATCTAAAATATGTTTATGTTCCCCTTTAATATAAAAACAATCCGAGTCTTGTAAAACTAATATAAAGTAGAAATCCTTTAATGTACTGAGGCCGATATTAACAAAATAATATATTGGATGTGTTGCCCCCGCATGGCCTTTGTCGATTGACCAACTAAAGTAATAACAAAAAAACAAACTTTAAAATTATTTTAACGTCTGAAAATCCAAGGTGAAAATTGAACTCACGACCGCAGATTATCTAAACATCGAAAAAAAACTTTATATAAATATATATATAATAAAGTATGTCCATAGAATCATTTGATAAAATATATACACCATTTCCTGTCCCAATCAGCATAATTAACCACACAAAAAAAACAATTAAACCAGGCTATAAGATTAAAAGACATCTATGAAGAAATAATAGATAAACAGCCATAGAATATTTACCCAGCATTTCCAACAGCACATGGGAATCGATTAAATATATCGTCAACCATACACAATCAGATATAAAATCAAAGTTAGAAGAAAAAATGTATATAAACATACCAAAATTATATATGTATATATATATGTCAAGTCACTCTCGAGTGCTACTGTTAACATGTAACCCAGTACAACCTGTCGCATAGTCGGGTCGTCGGCGACTAAACCGGCAACCCCATCAAGTTTACTTGTTGAGGAGGGTGATTTAGGACATCCAGCAGGACAAAAATAAAACCTGACAAAGGGCGGAAGAACTAATAAGAGTCAACGGCCATCCAAAAATTGTGTAAATGAGTATATAGAGTATATTTGGTAGCCTTGGTCAGCAATCTGTTTAGGAGAGGGACCATTCTGATTTCAAAGCCGGGGCGGACAAAGCTCTTTGGCCTTGATAGGCAATCTGTCAAACCAATCCTGACTGGGTTAAACGACGACATTGGTAAGAAGGGTGTCGGATCAGTAGATAAGGCAATGATCAAGTAACTGTGAATTTGGTTCATACTACTAGTGGCAAGGCGATCATATCAACTATTGTTTGGATGTTTCGGTGAGGCACAACTGCTCTAACACAGAGTACTGCTTTCACTTGTATGGAGTAGCGACCGCAAGTGTATATCCAGCTATTGAAAGCTAAAAATGCGGAGCAAGCTCCACCTGATGATGATGATGATATATATATAGTAATAATAATAAATTTGAAGACTAAAATCCAAAGAGGGCTCGATAAGGATAAATATATATCAAATATATAAAACTGTAGAGCAAATATTTATTAAAATAACAGATTAAAGTTTAAGCAAAGAATAACTGCTTTCACCCTTAATGGGATCTTCTGAAACTAAAAAAATCAATCTGTGAACACAGAAGTAAATATTTCGAAAAACATTGCAACAGAAGGAAGACAGGAAGACGATACTTTGGTTCGTGGAGATGTTCCCTGGCAAAGAACGGAAAAACAAAGATAATACGTCATTATTTCGAGTGGTGAAAACAATTACACGCAAAGACAAAACTACGTTCATGGTATAACTGAAGTCTTAGACTAATATTCTATTAGGTCGTTCGTGGAGACGTTCTCTGGCAATGAACGGAAAAAAACGGCGATAATACGTGATTATGTGGATCGTTGAGAACAATTACACGCAAAGACAAAACCACGTCTATAGTATAACTGAATGATTCTCATAGACTAAAATTATATTTAGGAAACCGAATGATTCTCGGCTTCAGAGTTAAGAATAATGTAAATAAATTACAGAGGTTATTGAAATCAAAAATAATTAATTATATAGCTGCAGGCCTCCATATACGTACATACACATGCATACGCGGAAACACCCGCCATGGGTATGCAAATAGAGACACGTACACTCTGAAGCCGAGAATCATTCGGTTTCCTAAATAGAATTTTTTTTACTTAGTTCCAGGTTACTGAAACTCATTAATTTGAAAGGTATTAGTAGATTATATGCTACATTTAATACAGAAATGGCCTCTAAAGGACTAGAACTCTTCAATTCGAAGGAAATAGTAGATTATATGACACATGTAATGGCTTCTAAAGGAGTAAAGCTCATTAATTCAAAGGAAATAGTAGTCTTTATGCAATATTTAATACAGAAATGGCTGTCAAAGGACGAGAACGAATATATTTGGAGTAAATAGTAGTAAATGTGTAATATTTAATACATTAAAAGCATCTAAAGGACTAGAACTCTTCAATTTGAAGGGAATAGTACAGAATATGCAACATTTAATATAGAAATGGCTTCTAAAGGGCTAAAACTCATTAATTCGAAGGACATAGTACATTATATGCAATATTTAATACAGAAATGGCTTCTAAGGGACTATAAATCTCTGATTCAAAGGAGAAATAGTAGATTATATGCCATATTTAATACAGAAAAAGTTTCTAAATGATTACAACTTTTAATTTGAAGGAAATAGTACATTATATGCCATATTTAATATGGAAATGGCTTCTTAAGGACAATAACTATTTAATTCGTAGTAAATAGTAGTATGTGTGCAATATTTAATACAGAAATGGCTTCTACAGGACTAAATCACTTTAATTTGAAGAGTATTAGTAGATTATATGCAATATTTAATATATAAATAGCTTCTACACTGCTAGAACTCATTAATTGAAATCAAATGGTAGTGTATATGCAATATTTAATACATAAATGGATTCAACGGGGCTGAAACTCATTAATTTGAAGGGTATTAGTAGATTATATGCAATATTTAATACAGAAATGGTCGGTAAACAACTAAACCTCTTCAATTTGAAGGAGATAGTAGAGTATATGCAATATTTAATGAAGAAATGGCTTCTAAGGGAGTAAAACTAATATAATTGGGGGAAATAGTAGTATATATGTCATATTTAATAAAGAAATGGCTTATAAAGCAGTAGAACTCTTTAATTTGAAAGGTATTAGTAGATTATATGCCATATTTAATACGGAAATGGCTTCTAAAGGGTTAAATCTCATTAATTTGAGGGAAATAGTAATGTATGTGCAATAATTAATACAGAAATGGCTTCTCAAGGACTAGAAATTTTAATTCAAATAAAATAGTACATTATATGCCATATTAAATATGGAAATTGCTTCTTAAGAACAAGAACGCATTAATTTGTAGTAAAAAAGCAGGCTTGGAAAGTATGGCGGGATAGGGGAAGTAAAGAAGACTATCAAGTGGCCAGGAGGGAAGCTAGGAGACAAATGTACTTCGCAAGAAGGGAAGCAGAGGAAAGAAAGTTCAAGCTTGTTCTACAACGCGAGGACGAAAAACGTGAGGTGTTCAGGATTGCTAGGCAATTGTCAAGGAAAACAGTGATATTGTCGGGGAGGAGTGTGTCCTTAATGATGATGGTGTACTTGCCATCACTGACGCTGATAAGAAGGTAGCTTGGAAATGTCACTACGAAAGGCTACTAAATGAGGAGAATAATTGGGAGAAAGACAGTCTCCCCCACATCGATCCAATAGAGGGACCAGCAGTGCTAGTTAAAGGTAGTATAATAAGTAAGACAATCAAAGATATGAAGACGGGTAAGGCGACAGGGCCTTTCGGAAATAGTTTCTGAAATGCTGAAAGCATCTGGAACGGTGGGACACACTATGGTCACCCGGATAGCAAACCAAGTCCTACAGAATGGGGTCGTACCGAAGGACTGGCGTAGCAGCATCATCATTAGGCTAAAGGAGATGCCCCATATAGGGGTAACTATAGAGGCATTAAATTAATCGACCAGGTCATGAAGGTCACAGAAAAAGTAATAGCGTAACTAATCAGAGAACGAATTGATCTAGATGAAATGCAGTTCGGGTTTGTGTCAGGTAAAAGTACCACAGACGCTCTTGTCATTGTACGACAACTACAGGAGAAGTACCTAGCTAAAAGTAAACCCCTATACTTAGCTTTTGTTGACTTGGAGAAAGCCTTTGACAGAGTCCCCCGCTCCATTATCTGGGGCGCGCTTAGAAAACTAGGTGTTGATGAATGGCTTGTGAGAGCTATACAAGCCATGTATAAAGAAACAGTCAGCAAGGTTAGAATTAACAACGAATATAGTGAAGAGTTTAGCGTAAATGTTGATGTTCATCAGGGCTCCGTTCTTAGCCCCCTACTATTTATTATTGCCCTTCAGGTTATAACAGAGGAGTTCAAGACCAGCTGCCCATGGGAACTCCTATATGCAGATGATCTAACGCTCATAGCTGAATCAATGGCTGAACTAGAGAAGAAATTCCAAACATGGTAGCATGGCCTAGAATCAAAAGGCCTTAAAGTTAACTTGTCTAAGACTTAAGTTCTAGTTTGTAGGAAGGAAAATAGGGCACCGGTCCCATCTGGGAAATGGCCATGCTCAGTGTGTAGGAAAGTAGTAGGCAGAAACTCCATTTTATGTCCCAAATGTAGTGGGATCACAGGTAAGCTAACTAAGAATATAGATTTTATATGTGGCCGGTGCTCTGGTGCAATAAGTAGCAGCAAGTGCCCACAGAATACTAGCTCATTCAATTGCACAGATGGTTCTATAGAAATAGTGGACACTTTCCGTTACCTGGGTGACAAAATCAGCAGTGGGGGAGGGTGCTCTGAAAGTACAGTAGCTAGAGTCAGAACGGGATGGAAAAAGTTCAGAAAGCTTATACCACTATTGGCCGCTAAAGGGTTCCCTCTAAAAATGAAAAGCAGGCTGTATGATGCCTGCATACGAACAGCAATCTTACATGGCAGTGAGACATGGGCATTGTGTGCAGAGGATATAAGAAGACTGGAGAGGAACGAAGCTTGCATGCTCCGCTGGATGTGTAAGAGTAATGTAGGTGAACGGCAAAGCATAAACGAACTAAGGGAGAAATTAGGAATAAGAGGGATCAGATGTTGTTTATTTGAGAGAAGACTACGTTGGTATGGTCACGTGATGCGCATGAAAGACGACAGCTGTATAAAAAAAAGTGCAGCGCGATAAAAATAGACGGTAGCCACGGAGTAGGCAGACCCAGAAAAACCTAGGACGACTTGATAAATTCCGACCTCACACACTTGCACCTCTCTAAGACAATGTCACTGGACAGAGATCTTTGGCGCTACACAGTAATACAGAAGACCCGCCTTGCCTAAGTACAAAGCGAAACCTACAGTCAGTAGGCACCTCTAACAAAAATACACCCCTGTCCCACTACCCCCACCCCATCCACACCACCCCCTTCAATGTGAAGTTATGTTGGTACCACAACATCCAGTCCGAAACAAATGAGGTCGTGTAGGTGTCACGACAAAAAAACACACAGTCCACCCTGTAATGTGGCCGTGTAGGTAACACGGTAAAAACCTCCCAGTCCACACTGTAAACGTGGTTGGTGTTATGAAGGGCATCCAGCCGTAGAAAACCCGCCAGATAGTCCTATACGAGCAGGACAACCAATCTTGCCTCAAGTGGGAAAATTCCCGTCCAAACCCATGCTAGCGTGGAAAATGGACGTTAAACGATGATTATGATGATGATGATAATACTGTCCAGTATATATAGACTATATGTCATGTTGTCCAAGGGAAAGACTGATACAGATCGGCACCAGTGACTTTACAACTATTATATACACTATATATAATCATCATAATTATCATTTAATGTCTATCTTCCACGCTAGCATGGTATAGATGGGAATTGTCCCACTTGAGGCAAGATTGATCGGGTAACAGTGTCTCGCTCGTATAGGACTGTATCTGGCAGGTTTTCTATGGTTGGATGCCCTTCCTAACACCAACCACATTTCCAGTGTGAACTGGGAGGCTTTTCGTGATGACACTTACACGACCTCTTTAGTTTGGACTGGATGTTGTGGTACCAACATAACATTACAGAGACAGGGTGGTGTTGGTGGGAGTGGGAGGATGGAGTAAGGGTGTGTGGGTTGGGGTGTATATTTGGTTAGGAGGGGCCTACTGATTGTAGGTTAACTTTGCACGTAGGGAAGGCAGTTCTTCTCTGTTACTATGTGGTGCCATAGATCCAGTGACATTGTCTTAGAGAGGTGTGAGTGTGCAAGGTTGGATTTTATGTCGTCCCAGGTTTTTCTGGGTCTACCTACTCCGTAACTTCCATCAATTTTGATCACCCTGCACTTTTTTTTATAAAACTGTCATCTTTATGCGCATCACATGACCATACCAACATAATCTTCGCTCAAGTAAACAGTATCGGATCCCTCTTGCTCCTAATTTCTCACTTAGTTCCTTTATGTTTTGCAATTCGTGTATTACACATCCAACAGATCATGTATGCTTCATTCCTTTCCAATCTGCGCAGGTCCTCTGCACACAATGCCCATGTCTCACTGCCATCTAACATTGCTCTTCGTATGCACGCATCATACAATCTGCCTTTCATTTTTAGAGAGAAACCTTTTGTGTCTAGCAGCGGTATTAGCTCTCTGAGCTTTTTCCATCCCGTTCTAACTCTGGCTACTACACTTTCAGAGTACCCTCCACCACTGTTGATTTAGTCACCCATCAACAGAAAGTGTCCACTATTTCTATAGAACCATCTGGACAGTAGAACGTGCTAGTATCCTGTGGGTACTTGTTGCTTATTTCTCATGAGCATCGGCCACATATAAAATCTACATTCTTAGATAGCTTACCTGTGATCTCACTACATCTTTTATGTACCCATAGTTTGCATTTGGGACATAGAATGGAATTTCTACCTACCCCTTTCCTACACACTGAGCATGGCACCAGTGCCCTATTTTCTTTTCTACATACTAGACCTTTAGTCTTAGACAAGTTAACTTTAGCGTCTTTTGATTCAAAGCCATGCCTCCAATTTTGGAATTTCTTCTCTAGTTCAGCCATAGATTAGGCTAGGAGAGTTAGATCATCTGCATATAGAAGTTCACATGGGCAGCTGGTCTTAAACCCCTCTGTTATAACCTGAAGGGCAATAATAAAGAGGAGGAAGCTAAGGATGGGGCCTTGCTGAACACCTACTTTTACGCTAAATTCTTCACTATATTCATTGTTAATTCTAACCTTGCTGACTGTTTCTTTGTACATGGCTTGTATAGCTCTCACAAGCCATTCATCTATTCCTCCATTTCTAAGGGCCTACCAGATAATGGAGCGGGGGACTCTGTCAAAGGCTTTCTCCAAGTCAACAAAAGCTAAGTAGAGGGGTTTACTTTTAACTGGGTACTTCTCCTATAGTTGCTGTACAAGGAAAATAGCATCTGTGGTACTTTTTAGCTGGCATGAACCCAAACTGCATTTCATCTAGATCAATTCGTTCTCTGATTAGTTGTGCTATAACTCTTTCTGTGACCTTCATGACCTGGTCGGTTAATTTAATGCCTCTATAGTTTCCCCTATCTAGGGTATCTCCTTTACCCTTGTAGCAGTTAACAATGATGCTGCTACGCCAGTCATCTGGTATGACCCCATTCTGTATTATTTGGTTTACTATTTGGGTGTCCATAGTATGTCCCACCATTCGAGATGCTTTCAACATCTCAGCAACTATCTCCGAAGGCCCAGCTGCCTTGGCTGTCTTCATATCTTTGATTGCCTTACTTACTATACTACCATTAACTTGCACTGCTGGTCCCTCTATTGGATCGATGTGGGGCAGACTATCTTTTTCCCATTTATTCTCCTCATTTAGTAGTCTCTCGTCGTGACACTTCCAAGCTACCTTCTTATCAGTATCAGTGAGGAAAGTACACCATCATCATTACGGACACACTTCTCCCTGACAAAATGATGGTTTTCCTTGACACTTTGTTTTGCGATCCTGAACACCTCATGTTTTTGGTCCTCGCGTTGTAGAATATGCTTGAACTTCCTATCTTCTGCTTCCCTCCGTGCAAGGTACACTTGTCTCCTAGCTTCTCTCCTGGCTACTTGATAGTGTTCTCTACTTCCGTCATACTTTCCAAGCCTGCTTTTTGGCCTTGATTGACTCCTCCACCTTACTGTTCCACCACCAAGTTACTCTCCTCCTACCTATAGGTCTGCTCCAGCAACAGATTTCATCTGTCGCCTTCGGCAGGTTAACTTTCAAGAATTGCCACTGTTTCTCTATATTGTATGTCTCTAATTGCACCTCTTTACTGTCAAAAGCATTAACTAATATGCTTTTCAATTTGTCACTGGCTATGAGGTCCTTCAACTTCCATCTTCTCCTCAAGGTAGTCCTCCTCTGTCGTCGAGTACGTCTAGTCCTGACTGTGAGGTCACTAACTACTAAGCTATGTTGGGAGGTGAATTTTTCACAGGGGAGGGATTTAGTGTTTACAACAGACACTGTCACACCTAGTAAGGATATCGTATATCTGGCTGGCGTGTTCCCCTGATCTACAGGTGATCAAGTCATTGTCTCGTTTTTTGAAGTTTGTGTTACAGATAGTTAGGTTATTTGCGTCACAAAATTCCAGGATTCTGGAGCCTTCCTCATTTCTAGTACCAAACCCATAGCCTCCATGGATTCCATCATAGCCATCACAACGTTGTCCAATGTGACCATTTAGGTCACCAGCAATAATTATGCAGTCACTGTCTGTTATTTGGGAGGAAGTGAGCATTAGAAAATCATAGAACCTGTCTTTTATAACGTCAAGTAGGCCAGATTGGGGTGCATAGGCAGATATTATTGTCATAGTTGTTCTATTTATAACTAGTCTTATTTTAATTATTCTGTCGTTCACTCTATTTATGGCAATTACCTTATCTACCCATTTCTCTGCTAACATAATTCCTACTCCACCCAGCCCATTGTCATTTCCCATCCAGAAAAGTTTATAGCATCTTTTTTTACCGAAATTGAATCTAGCAGACCTACCCCTGCACCTAGTCTCTAGAACACACACACACATATATATATATGATTTCTATATATCTATACACTGTTGTCCAAATGTATGGCTGAAACAGGTTGACACCAATGATGTCACAGCTCATCATTTAATGTCCAATCTGATGGGTTCCACTCCACTTGCTAAGGTCTGGGATGTTGAGATTTATTACGAAAATATCACTAAAACCAAGATACTGGGTTGGTATACCTACCTAGTGTGGTATGTGTTGTGGTGTGGTGTGGCATGATGTGTGTCTGTGGTGTGGGATGGGGTGTGTATTGTGGTGTTTTGATGTGGTGTGTGTGTGCAGAGTGATGTGTTGTTGTGTGTGTGTAGTGTAAAGAGGAAATTTTACACACATAGGACCTAGAAGAGGTGTGAGGACTCTACCCCCTACAATCCTCTCAGAAATGAATGGCTGAAGAAAAAGAGAAGAAAGTATTTTCAAATGTGAATTATATTTTTAAAAAGTCATAATTTGAACTGTCATGAAAGTACCATCCAACAAATATTAAAGTTATAGAATTGTTTTTATTTACACATAAATGTTTGTTTTTAAAGAAGTGAAAACAAGAAAAACAAGCAACACATTTAATTGACTAAAATTAGTTTAAACATCTAAATCTTAAGAATATTAAATCTCTTAAGTCCTTCAAGATGAGTATGACGAGAAAGAAGACGTTTTAGAGTCGTATGATATAGATGATAACTGGAATTTCTTACGTGACAACTTACTGCAGGCTACTGAAGAAACTTGTGGCTGGAGCAGAGCTCCGACCAGACAGAGAATGACCTGGTGGTGGAACAACACGGTAGATAAGGCCATTTGAGACAAAAGACTAGCATGGAACGCTTGGAAAAATGGTGGGAGTAGAATAGGATATACAGCCACTAAGAGAGAAGCTAGACGTCAGGTGTACTTAGCACACAGGGAGGCTGAGAGTAGGAGGGTTGCCAATGTTCTGCGACGGGAAGATCAGAGGCGTGCGGTGTTCCGCATTGCAAGGCAGTGTGTCAGTGTAAATCAAGATGTTGTTGGAGATAAATGTGTCCGGAATGATACCGGTGTACTTAGTGTTACGACTTATCAAAAATAGGAGGCCTGGAAATGTCATTATGAGAGGCTGATGAATGTGGAGAATGAATGGGAGAGAGGGAAACTATCCCTAGTAAAAACGACAGAGGGACCAGCTATTGAGATTGGCGAATATAGTGTACAAGAGGCAATTAAGGAAATGAAGAATGGCAAGGCTAGTGAACTCTAGGGGATAGTTGCTGAGATGCTGAAGGCATCAGAAGTAGGCACTAAACTGGTTGCACGCATCATCAATCAAGCTATATATGGTGGTGTCATACCCAAAGCCTGTTGTAGCAGCATTCTCATAAATTGGTACAAAGGTAAAGGGGATGCTCTGGAGAGGAGCAATTATATGGGCATAAAGCTGATGGATCAGGTTATGAAAGTGGCAGAGAGAATATTAGTGCAACTGATTAGAGAAAGGGTCAAATTAGATGAGATGCAGTTTGGTTTTGTGCCTCAGAAAAGTAAAACAGATGCCCTCTTCTTAGTGAGACAATTATAAGATAGGTTCTTAGAGAAGAATAAGCCACTATACTTAGCTTTTGTTGACTTAGAGAAGGCCTTTGATAGGGTACCTCGATCTGTCATCTGGTGGTCCCTAAGGAAACTAGGTGTAGAGAAATGGCATGTTAGGACAGTGCAAGCTATGTTCAGGGGTGCTGTCAGTAAAGTGAGAGTAGGAATGGAATCTAGTGAGGAGTTCCAAATACAAGTAGGTGTACATCAGTGTTCGGTCCTCAGCCCGCTCTTGTTTATTATAGTCCTCCAAGCCATAACAGAGGAGTTTAAGACTTGATACCCATGGGAACTTCTCTATGCTGATGATCTGGTTCTTATAGTAGAATCACTAGAGGAGCTAGAGAATAAATTCTGGCTATGGAAACAGCAGTTGGAAGCAAGAGGACTGAGAGTGAATCTAGCTAAGACAAAAGTGTTGATGAGTAGAAGAGAGGACAATACTCTGATTCCATCAGGGAAATGGCCATGTTCGATATGTAGAAAAGGAACTGGCATAAATTCTATAAAATGTACGTAATGCAGATCTTGCGTACACAAGAGATGTAGTGGGATAGCAGGCAAACTAACAGGTATGGAAAATTATGTATGCAGTAGATGTACAGGGAAAGTTGGCAGTAGTAATCACAGTGATAGACACATTTTTCCAATGCATGTGGCTCTATAGAAGTGGTTGATAGCTTCCAGTACCTAGGTTATCAGATTAGCATGGGGGGAGGGTGTTCCGAGGCCATAGTATCTAGAATAAGGACGGGTTGGAAGAAGTTTAGGGAGCTGCTTCCTCTGTTGACAAAGAAGGGTTTCTCCCTGCATACGAAAGGCCGGTTATATGATGCCTGTGTGAGATGCGCAATGCTGCATGGTAATGAGACATGGGCAGCAACTGTAGAGGATATGTGACGGTTGGAGAGAAATGAAGCAAGCATGCTCTGTTGGATGTGCAATGTCAATATGCATGAACGACCAAGCATAGACGAGTTGAGAAAGAAACTGGATATAAGAGGGATAAGTTGTGGTGTGCGACAGAGAAGACTGAGATGGTAGGGACATGTGATGAACATGGAGGATGACCACTGGGTAAAGAAGTGCCAAGAAATCCCAGTAGAAAGAAGACGCAGTAGAGGAAGACCACGAAAAACATGGGCGGAGGTAGTGAGCGCAGACCTCAGACCACTGAAACACACGGAGGAGATGACGAAGGACCGTGACAAGTGGAGTGATGCTGTGCTGAATAGGACCCGTCCCACCCTTGCAAGCAGAGAAAAGCGGACGTAAAATGATGATGATGATGATGACTAAAGCTAGTGCATGGATCAAATATAAATTTAAGAATGTAAAAATACATCTTCAAAGTATATTTTTAATATATTTATAATAAAAAGTTCAACTACATCTTTCAGTCTTAAGTATATAGATAATCTGTTATACTTCAAATGTAATAATTGTTTCTACATTTGGCACAAGGCCAGCAATTACATAAAATAAAGTACATTACTGGTACTTTATTTTATCAAAGGCAAAGTTATCCTCGGCATGATTTCAACTCCGGTCGTAAAGGGCCGTAACTCTATGCTGCAAAGCATGGTGTGCGACCCTCTACCAATCCACTGCGCTAGTCAAGGTGTAATAATAACAATAATAAATATTAGGGCTAATGATTATACAACTAGAGAATTATTTTAAAAGTTATTAAATAATAATTTTACAATAATATATTACCAAATACAATAAAATAATTTATCAATGTAGAGTAAAAAGCTGAATATTATTAAAATTTATTAAAAAATTAATCCAAAAAATGTTATCAAAACATTTTTTTAAAAATGATATTTCGGCTCTTTATTATATTTGTTGTTTTATATTGAACTATTCTCATACTTGTAATTGGATAATATTTAATATTACCCACATTATATATATGTATATATCCAGGGAGTGTAAGACGGAGTTACTGTAGGTTCACCTGGGTGAGCACTCCATCTTTAGGTTCACGTCTGTAGTGAAGTGTAGAGCTAGACAGAGTGTAATAGAATAATACAAGGACAAAAGGTTACTCCTTCATTACATTTATTGGTTGGTGACATGTTTCGTTATTGATCAGCTCAAGGTTCGATCTGTATTGATACAGATCAAACCATGAGCTGATCAATAGTGAAACGTGCGTTACCAACCAATCTAAACTATAATAAAGGAAGGTCTGCGGGAGTGCCTACGGTTTATAATCTGTTATCCCGTTAGTAAAATAAGTTGGATTACTTTGAATAAATAATGAATGAATATTACATAATTTATCTACTAAATTTCGTAAAAATAAATAATTTAAAATTGACTTCTTTTCAAAGTTGCACTTCCGGTATATCGTTGTCACCACCACCACCACTTCAACTACCATATATATAGAAATAGAGAGTGCGTGATGTCAACACTTCCGGTATATCGTTGCCACCACCACCACCACTTCAACTACCATATATATAGAAAGAGAGAGTGTGTGATCTCAACACTACCGGTGGCAATCACTTAAATAAACATACTAATTGTCTCTCACTAATTTTCTCCTAATGCAGTTTATATATAATATCGTCTTTTTTAATGTACCATGGATTACGTTACTGATTAAATAAGACAGTGTAACACAGTCTTCGTTCAATTTCTATGTATTATATATTGTAAATTACGATTTTATTTGATCTATCATATCTACATGTAGATATACCTGCGTATGATATCAATATACACATTACACATGCTAGCAGAAAATAATAATAATATTAATATATATTGATATTGTGAAATATGTTGGAAATCATTCTCAGAGGTTTTGTATTATAATTAACAAATACACCCTGTAGAAAGTATCCCTACATATTATTTGTCATTAGGGGCTATTACAGAGACACAATCTCATTTCATTGTTGAGAGTGGTGGATTGCGAATCCAATTCTATAACCACTCAGCCACGCGTCTGTATATAGGGTATATATTAGTTGTGATGACACTGGCAGCAAGTTATATCTGCTATTGACCTCACTTTGGATACCATCATATATATATATATATATATATATATATATATATATATATATATATATATATATATATATTGGTAGAATTCCAGAAAACAGAACCGAGATCCTTCAGGGAAATGGCCTTGTCCAGTATGTAGGAAAGGCATTGGTAGACATTCCATCCTCTGCCCCATATGGAGAATAAAGGTACACAAGAGATGTAGTGGGATCTCAGTAAGTATAGCTAAGAATGTAGGCTTTACGTGTGGCAGATGCACTGGAACAGAAAGCAGCAAACGATCGCAAGATACAAGCGCTACCAAATTCTAAGAGGGCTCTGTAGAAACAGTAGATAGCTTCTGCTACTTAGGTGACTGAATTAGCAGCAATGTTGGGTGTGCTGAAAGTACAGTAACCAGAGTAAGAACGGGATGAAGGAAGTTCAGGGAGCTACTGCCACTGCTGGCTACAAAAGCTTCTCCCTCAGAATGGTATGATGTATCCGTATGTACAGCAATGTTACATGGTAGTGACACTTGGGTGCTGCATGCAGAAGTCTTGTGTAGATTGGAAAGAAATGAAGCCTGCGTGATCCGATGGATGCGAAAAAGTCGAAGCATAAATGAACTGAGAGAGAAACTTGGCATAAGAGAAATCAAATGCTGTGTGCAGGAGAGGAGATTGCATTGGTATGGACATGTGTTGCGTATGAAGGATGACAGCTGCATAAAAAAGTGCAGAGGGCTCAGTTGTTGGAAGCCTTGGAGTGGGGAGACCTTGGAAGATCTGAGGTGAGGTGATACAAGCCGACCTCAAAGGCAATGACACGTGGCCGGGATCTCTGGAGATGTGCAGTAATAGAGAAGACCCGACTTCCCAGGATCACAAGCTGAAGCATATGTACAGCATGCCCAGCACCCCGCCTCTCACAGCCCACACTCTAAAGTGGACATGTGAAAGACACAGCAAAAAGCACGCAGCCCACACTGTAAAGTGGACATGAAAAGACACAGCAAAAAGCACCCAGCCCACACTGTAAAGTGGACGTGTGAAAGACACTGCAAAAAGCACCCAGCCCACACTGTAAAGTGGACGTGTGAAAGACACTGCAAAAAGCACCCAGCCCACACTGTAAAGTAGACATGTGAAAGACACAGCAAAAAGCACCCAGCCCACACTGTAAAGTGGACGTGTGAAAGACACTGCAAAAAGCACCCCGCCCACACTGTAGAGTGGACATGTGAAAGACACAGCAAAAAGCACCCAGCCCACATTGTAAAGTGGACATGTGAAAGACAAGGCAAAAAGCACCCAGCCCACACTGTAAAGTGGACGTGAGAAAGACACAGCAACAACCACCCAGCCCACACTGTAAAGTGGACATGTGAAAGACACAGCAAAAAGCACCCAGCCCACATTGTAAAGTGGACATGTGAAAGACACAGCAAAAAGCACCCAGCCCACACTATAAAGTGGACATGTGAAAGACACAGCAAAAAGCACCCAGCCCACACTGTAAAGTGGACATGTGAAAGACAGAGCAAAAAGCACCCAGCGCACACTGTAAAGTGGACTTGTGAAAGACACTGCAAAAAGCACCCAGCCCACACTGTAGAGTAGACATGTGAAAGATACAGCAAAAAGCACCCAGCCCACACTGTAAAGTGGACGTGTGAAAGACACAGCAAAAAGCACCCAGCCCACACTGTAAAGTGGACATGTGAAAGACACAGCAAAAATCACCCACCCGACACTGTAAAGTGGACATGTTAAAGACACAGCAAAAAGCACCCAGCAAAACACTGTAAAGTGGACGTGTGAAAGAGACTGCAAAAAGCACACAGCCAACACTGTAAAGTGGACATGTGAAAGACATAGCAAAAAGCACCCAGCCCACACTGTAAAGTTGACGTGTGAAAGACACAGCAAAAAGCACCCAGCCCACACTGTAAAGTGGACGTGAGAAAGACACTGCAACAACCACCCAGCCCACACTCTAAAGTGGATATGTGAAAGTCACAGCAAAAAGCACCCAGCCCAAACTGTAAATTGGACATGTGAAAGACACAGCAAAAAGCACCCAGCCCACATTGTAAAGTGGACATGTGAAAGACACAGCAAAAAGCACACAGCCCACACTGTAAAGTGGACAAGTGAAAGACACAGCAAAAAGCACCTAGCCCAAACTGTAAAGTGGACATGTGAAAGACACAGCAAAAAGCACCCAGCCCACACTGTAAAGTGGACGTGAGAAAGACACAGCAACAAGCACCCAGCCCACACTGTAAAGTGGACATGTGAAAGACACAGCAAAAAGCACCCAGCCCACATTGTAAAGTGGACATGTGAAAGACACAGCAAAAAGCACCCAGCCCACACTGTAAAGTGGACGTGTGAAAGACACAGCAAAAAGCACCCAGCCCATACTGTAAAGTGGCCGTGTGAAAGACACAGCAAAAAGCACCAAGCCCACACTGTAAAGTGGATGTGAGAAAGACACAGCAACAAGCACCCAGCCCACACTGTAAAGTAGACATTTGAAAGACACAGCAAAAAGCACCCAGCCCACACTGTAAAGTGGACATGTGAAAGACACATCAAAAAGCACGCAGCCCACACTGTAAAGTGGACGTGTGAAATACACTGCAAAAAGCACCCAGCCCACACTGTAGAGTGGACATGTGAAAGACACAGCAAAAATCACCCAGCCCACACTGTAAAGTGGACGTGTGAAAGACACAGCAAAAAGCACCCAGCCCACACTGTAAAGTGGACATGTGAAAGACACAGCAAAAAGCACCCAGCCCACACTGTAAAGTGGACGTGTGAAAGACACTGCAAAAAGCACCCAGCCCACATTATAAATGGACATGTGAAAGACACAGCAAAAAGCACCCAGCCCACACTGTAGAGTGGACGTGTGAAAGACACTGCAAAAAGCACCCAGCCCACACTGTAAAGTGGACGTGTGAAAGACACTGCAAAAAGCACCCAACCCCCACTGTAAAGTGGATATGTGAAAGGCACAGCAAAAAGCACCCACCGCACACTGTAAAGTAGACATGTGAAAGACAGCAAAAAGCACACAGCCCACACTGTAAAGTGGACGTGTGAAAGACACAGCAAAAAGCACCCAGCCCGTACTGTGAAGTGGAACTGTGAAAAACACAGCAAAAAGCACCCAGGCCACACAGTGAAGTGGACATGTGAAAGACACAGCAAAAAGCTCCCAGCCCACACTGTAAATAGGACATGTGAAAGACACAGCAAAAAGCACGCAGCCCACACTGTAAAGTGGACGGGTGAAAGACACTGCAAAAAGCACACAGCCCACACTGTAAAGTAGACATGTGAAAGACACAGCAAAAAGCACCCAGCCCACATTGTAAAGTGGATGTGTGAAAGACACTGCAAAAAGCACCCAACCCACACTGTAAAGTGGATATGTGAAAGACACAGCAAAAAGTATCCACCCCACACTGTAAAGTGGACATGTGAAAGACACAGCAAAAAGCACCCAGCCCACACTGTAAAGTGGACGTGTGAAAGACACAGCAAAAAGCACCCAGCCCATACTGTAAAGTGGACGTGTGAAAGATACAGCAAAAAGCACCCAGCCCACACTGTAAAGTGGACGTGTGAAAGACACTGCAAAAAGCACACAGCCCACACTGTAAAGTGGACATGTGAAAGACGTAGCAAAAAGCACCCAGACCACACTGTAAAGTTGACGTGTGAAAGACACAGCAAAAAGCACCCAGCCCACACTGTAAAGTGGACGTGAGAAAGACACAGCAACAACCACCCAGCCCACGCTGTAAAGTGGACATGTGAAAGGCACAGCAAAAAGCACCCAGCCCACATTGTAAAGTGGACATGTGAAACACACAGCAAAAAGCACACAGCCCACACTGTAAAGTGGACTTGAGAAAGACACAGCAACAAGCACCCAGCCCACATTGTAAAGTGGACGTGTGAAAGACACAGCAAAAAGCACCCAGCCCACACTGTAAAGTGGACATGTGAAAGACACAGCAAAAAGCACCCAGCCCACACTGTAAAGTGGACGTGTGAAAGACACTGCAAAAAGCACCCAGCCCACATTATAAAGTGGACATGTGAAAGACACAGCAAAAAGCACCCAGCCCACACTATAAAGTGGACGTGTGAAAGACACTGCAAAAAGCACCCAGCCCACACTGTAAAGTGGACGTGTGAAAGACACTGCAAAAAGCACCCAACCCCCACTGTAAAGTGGATATGTGAAAGGCACAGCAAAAAGCACCCACCGCACACTGTAAAGTGGACATGTGAAAGACAGCAAAAAGCACACAGCCCACACTGTAAAGTGGACGTGTGAAAGACACAGGAAAAAGCACACAGCCCATACTGTAAAGTGGACCTGTGAAAGACACAGCAAAAAGCACCCAGCCCACACAGTGAAGTGGACATGTGAAAGACACAGCAAAAAGCACCCAGCCCACACTGTAAAGTGGACATGTGAAAGACACAGTAAAAAGCACGCAGCCCACACTGTAAAGTGGACGGGTGAAAGACACTGCAAAAAGCACACAGCCCACACTGTAAAGTAGACATGTGAAAGACAGCAAAAAGCACCCAGCCCACACTGTAAAGTAGACGTGTGAAAGACACAGCAAAAAGCACCCAGCCCACACTGTAAAGGGGACATGTGAAAGACACAGCAAAAAGCACCCAGCCCACACAGTAAAGTGGACGTGTGAAAGACACTGCAAAAAGCACCCAGCCCACACTATAAAGTGGACATGTGAAAGACACAGCAAAAAGCACCCAGCCCACACTGTAAAGTGGATATGTGAAAGACACAGCAAAAAGCACCCAGCCCATACTGTAAAGTGGACCTGTGAAAGACACAGCAAAAAGCACCCAGCCCACACAGTTAAGTGGACATGTGAAAGACACAGCAAAAAGCACCCAGCCCACACTGTAAAATGGACATGTGAAAGACACAGCAAAAAGCACGCAGCCCACACTGTAAAGTGGACGGGTGAAAGACACTGCAAAAAGCACACAGCCCACACTGTAAAGTACACATGTGAAAGACACAGCAAAAAGCACCCAGCCCACACTGTAAAGTGGACGTGTGAAAGACACAGCAAAAAGCACCCAGCCCACACTGTAAAGTGGACATGTGAAAGACACAGCAAAAAGCACCCAGCCCACACTGTAAAGTGGACGTGTGAAAGACACTGCAAAAAGCACCCAGCCCACACTATAAAGTGGACATGTGAAAGACACAGCAAAAAGCACCCAGCCCACACTGTAAAGTGGATGTGTGAAAGACACTGCAAAAAGCACCCAACCCACACTGTAAAGTGGATATGTGAAAGACACAGCAAAAAGTATCCACCCCACACTGTAAAGTGGACGTGTGAAAGACACAGCAAAAAGCACCCAGCCCACACTGTAAAGTGGACGTCTGAAAGACACAGCAAAAAGCACCCAGCCCATACTGTAAAGTGGACGTGTGAAAGATTCAGCAAAAAGCACCCAGCCCACACTGTAAAGTGGACATGTGAAAGGCACAGCAAAAAGCACCCAGCCCACATTGTAAAGTGGACATGTGAAACACACAGCAAAAAGCACACAGCCCACACTGTAAAGTGGACGTGAGAAAGACACAGCAACAAGCACCCAGCCCACACTGTAAAGTGGACGTGTGAAAGACACAGCAAAAAGCACCCAGCCCACACTGTAAAGTGGACATGTGAAAGACACAGCAAAAAGCACCCAGCCCACACTGTAAAGTGGACGTGTGAAAGACACTGCAAAAAGCACCCAGCCCACACTGTAAAGTGGACGTGTGAAAGACACTGCAAAAAGCACCCAACCCCCACTGTAAAGTGGATATGTGAAAGGCACAGCAAAAAGCACCCACCGCACACTGTAAAGTGGACATGTGAAAGACAGCAAAAAGCACACAGCCCACACTGTAAAGTGGACGTGTGAAAGACACAGCAAAAAGCACCCAGCCCATACTGTAAAGTGGACCTGTGAAAGACACAGCAAAAAGCACCCAGCCCACACAGTGAAGTGGACATGTGAAAGACACAGCAAAAAGCACCCAGCCCACACTGTAAAGTGGACATGTGAAAGACACAGCAAAAAGCACGCAGCCCACACTGTAAAGTGGACGGGTGAAAGACACTGCAAAAAGCACACAGCCCACACTGTAAAGTAGACATGTGAAAGACACAGCAAAAAGCACCCAGCCCACACTGTAAAGTGGACGTGTGAAAGACACAGCAAAAAGCACCCAGCCCACACTGTAAAGTGGACATGTGAAAGACACAGCAAAAAGCACCCAGCCCACACTGTAAAGTGGACGTGTGAAAGACACTGCAAAAAGCACCCAGCCCACACTATGAAGTGGACATGTGAAAGACACAGCAAAAAGCACCCAGCCCACACTGTAAAGTGGATGTGTGAAAGACACAGCAAAAAGCACCCAGCCCATACTGTAAAGTGGACCTGTGAAAGACACTGCAAAAAGCACCCAGCCCACACAGTTAAGTGGACATGTGAAAGACACAGCAAAAAGCACCCAGCCCACACTGTAAAATGGACATGTGAAAGACACAGCAAAAAGCACGCAGCCCACACTGTAAAGTGGACGGGTGAAAGACACTGCAAAAAGCACACAGCCCACACTGTAAAGTACACATGTGAAAGACACAGCAAAAACACCCAGCCCACACTGTAAAGTGGACGTGTGAAAGACACTGCAAAAAGCACCCAGCCCACACTGTAAAGTGGACGTGTGAAAGACACAGCAAAAAGCACACAGCTCACACTGTAAAGTGGACAAGTGAAAGACACAGCAAAAAGCACCCAGCCCATACTGTAAAGTGGACGTGTGAAAGATACAGCAAAAAGCACCCAGCCCACACTGTAAAGTGGACGTGTGAAAGACACTGCAAAAAGCACACAGCCCACACTGTAAAGTGGACATGTAAAAGACGTAGCAAAAAGCACCCAGCCCACACTGTAAAGTGGACGTGAGCAAGACACAGCAACAACCACCCAGTCCACACTGTAAAGTGGTAATGTGAAAGGCACAGCAAAAAGTACCCAGCCCACTTTGTAAAGTGGACATGTGAAACACACAGCAAAAAGCACACGGCCCACACTGTAAAGTGGACATGTGAAAGACACAGCAAAAAGCACCCAGCCCACACTGTAAAGTGGACATGTGAAAGACACAGCAAAAACACCCAGCCCACACTGTAAAGTGGACGTGTGAAAGACACTGCAAAAAGCACCCAGCCCACACTGTAAAGTGGACATGTGAAAGACACAGCAAAAAGCACCCAGCCCAAACTGTAAAGTGGACGTGAGAAAGACACAGCAACAAGCACCCAGCCCACACTGTAAAGTGGACATGTGAAAGACACAGCAAAAAGCACCCAGCCCACATTGTAAAGTGGACATGTGAAAGACACAGAAAAAAGCACCCAGCCCACACTGTAAAGTGGACGTGTGAAAGACACAGCAAAAAGCACCCAGCCCATACTGTAAAGTGGACGTGTGAAAGACACAGCAAAAAGCACCCAGCCCACACTGTAAAGTGGACATGTGAAAGACACAGCAAAAAGCACCCAGCCCGCACTGTAAAGTGGACATGTGAAAGACACAGCAAAAAGCACGCAGCCCACACTGTAAAGTGGACGTGTGAAAGACACTGCAAAAAGCACCCAGCCCACACTGTAAAGTGGACATGTGAAAGACACAGCAAAAAGCACGCAGCCCACACTGTAAAGTGGACGTGTGAAAGACACAGCAAAAAGCACCCAGCCCACACTGTAAAGTGGACGTGAGAAAGACACAGCAACAACCACCCAGCCCACACTGTAAAGTGGACATGTAAAAGGCACAGCAAAAAGCACCCAGCCCACATTGTAAAGTGGACATGTGAAAGACACAGCAAAAAGCACAAAGCTCACACTGTAAAGTGGACAAGTGAAAGACACAGCAAAAAGCACCTAGCCCACACTGTAAAGTGGACATGTGAAAGACACAGCAAAAAGCACCAAGCCTACACTGTAAAGTGGACGTGTGAAAGACACTGCAAAAAGCACCCAGCCCACACTGTAAAGTGGACATGTGAAAGACTCAGCAAAAAGCACCCAGCCCACACTGTAAAGTGGACGTGAGAAAGACACAGCAACAAGCACCCAGCCCACACTGTAAAGTGGACATGTGAAAGACTCAGCAAAAAGCACCCAGCCCACATTGTAAAGTGGACATGTGAAAGACACAGCAAAAAGCACCAAGCCCACACTGTAAAGTGGACGTGTGAAAGACACAGCAAAAAGCACCCAGCCCATACTGTAAAGTGGACGTGTGAAAGACACAGCAAAAAGCACCCAGCCCACACTGTAAAGTGGACGTGTGAAAGATACAGCAAAAAGCACCCAGCCCACACTGTAAAGTGGACGTGTGAAAGTCACTGCAAAAAGCACACAGCCCACACTGTAAAGTGGACATGTGAAAGACGTAGCAAAAAGCACCCAGACCACACTGTAAAGTTGACGTGTGAAAGACACAGCAAAAAGCACCCAGCCCACACTGTAAAGTGGACGTGAGCAAGACACAGCAACAACCACCCAGTCCACACTGTAAAGTGGACATGTGAAAGGCACAGCAAAAAGTACCCAGCCCACATTGTAAAGTGGACATGTGAAACACACAGCAAAAAGCACACGGCCCACACTGTAAAGTGGACATGTGAAAGACACAGCAAAAAGCACCCAGCCCACACTGTAAAGTGGACATGTGAAAGACACAGCAAAAACACCCAGCCCACACTGTAAAGTGGACGTGTGAAAGACACTGCAAAAAGCACCCAGCCCACACTGTAAAGTGGACATGTGAAAGACACAGCAAAAAGCACCCAGCCCAAACTGTAAAGTGGACGTGAGAAAGACACAGCAACAAGCACCCAGCCCACACTGTAAAGTGGACATGTGAAAGACACAGCAAAAAGCACCCAGCCCACATTGTAAAGTGGACATGTGAAAGACACAGAAAAAAGCACCCAGCCCACACTGTAAAGTGGACGTGTGAAAGACACAGCAAAAAGCACCCAGCCCATACTGTAAAGTGGACGTGTGAAAGACACAGCAAAAAGCACCCAGCCCACACTGTAAAGTGGACATGTGAAAGACACAGCAAAAAGCACCCAGCCCGCACTGTAAAGTGGACATGTGAAAGACACAGCAAAAAGCACGCAGCCCACACTGTAAAGTGGACGTGTGAAAGACACTGCAAAAAGCACCCAGCCCACACTGTAAAGTGGACATGTGAAAGACACAGCAAAAAGCACGCAGCCCACACTGTAAAGTGGACGTGTGAAAGACACAGCAAAAAGCACCCAGCCCACACTGTAAAGTGGACGTGAGAAAGACACAGCAACAACCACCCAGCCCACACTGTAAAGTGGACATGTGAAAGGCACAGCAAAAAGCACCCAGCCCACATTGTAAAGTGGACATGTGAAAGACACAGCAAAATCACACAGCTCACACTGTAAAGTGGACAAGTGAAAGACACAGCAAAAAGCACCTAGCCCACACTGTAAAGTGGACATGTGAAAGACACAGCAAAAAGCACCAGGCCTACACTGTAAAGTGGACGTGTGAAAGACACTGCAAAAAGCACCCAGCCCACACTGTAAAGTGGACATGTGAAAGACTCAGCAAAAAGCACCCAGCCCACACTGTAAAGTGGACGTGAGAAAGACACAGCAACAAGCACCCAGCCCACACTGTAAAGTGGACATGTGAAAGACTCAGCAAAAAGCACCCAGCCCACATTGTAAAGTGGACATGTGAAAGACACAGCAAAAAGCACCAAGCCCACACTGTAAAGTGGACGTGTGAAAGACACAGCAAAAAGCACCCAGCCCATACTGTAAAGTGGACGTGTGAAAGACACAGCAAAAAGCACCCAGCCCACACTGTAAAGTGGACATGTGAAAGAAACAGCAAAAAGCACCCAGCCCGCACTGTAAAGTGGACGTGTGAAAGACACAGCAAAAAGCACGCAGCCCACACTGTAAAGTGGACGTGTGAAAGACACTGCAAAAAGCACCCAGCCCACACTGTAAAGTGGACATGTGAAAGACACAGCAAAAAGCACGCAGCCCACGCTATAAAGTGGACGTGTGAAAGACACAGCAAAACGCACCCAGCCCACACTGTAAAGTGGACATGAGAAAGACACAGCAACAACCACCCAGCCCACACTGTAAAGTGGACATGTGAAAGGCACAGCAAAAAGCACCCAGCCCACATTGTAAAGTGGACATGTGAAAGACACAGCAAAAAGCACACAGCCCACACTGTAAAGTGGACAAGTGAAAGACACAGCAAAAAGCACCTAGCCCACACTGTAAAGTGGACATGTTAAAGACACAGCAAAAAGCACCCAGCCCACACTGTAAAGTGGACGTGTGAAAGACACTGCAAAAAACACCCAGCCCACACTGTAAAGTGGATATGTGAAAGACACAGCAAAAAGTACCCAGCCCACACTGTAAAGTGGACGTGTGAAAGACACTGCAAAAAGCACCCAGCCCACACTGTAAACTGGACGTGAGAAAGACACAGCAACAACCACCCAGCCCACACTGTAAAGTGGACATGTGAAAGGCACAGCAAAAAGCACCCAGCCCACATTGTAAAGTGGACATGTGAAAGACACAGCAAAAAGCACACGGCCCACACTGTAAAGTGGACATGTGAAGGACACAGCAAAAAGCACCCAGCCCACACTGTAAAGTGGACATGTGAAAGACACAGCAAAAACACCCAGCCCACACTGTAAAGTGGACATGTGAAAGACACAGCAAAAACACCCAGCCCACACTGTAAAGTGGACGTGTGAAAGACACTGCAAAAAGCACCCAGCCCACACTGTAAAGTGGACATGTGAAAGACACAGCAAAAAGCACCCAGCCCAAACTGTAAAGTGGACGTGAGAAAGACACAGCAACAAGCACCTAGCCCACACTGTAAAGTGGACATGTGAAAGACACAGCAAAAAGCACCCAGCCCACATTGTAAAGTGGACATGTGAAAGACACAGAAAAAAGCACCCAGCCCACACTGTAAAGTGGACGTGTGAAAGACACAGCAAAAAGCACCCAGCCCACACTGTAAAGTGGACATGTGAAAGACACAGCAAAAAGCACCCAGCCCGCACTGTAAAGTGGACATGTGAAAGACACAGCAAAAAGCACGCAGCCCACACTGTAAAGTGGACGTGTGAAAGACACTGCAAAAAGCACCCAGCCCACACTGTAAAGTGGACATGTGAAAGACACAGCAAAAAGCACGCAGCCCACACTGTAAAGTGGACGTGTGAAAGACACAGCAAAAAGCACCCAGCCCACACTGTAAAGTGGACGTGAGAAAGACACAGCAACAACCACCCAGCCCACACTGTAAAGTGGACATGTGAAAGGCACAGCAAAAAGTACCCAGCCCACATTGTAAAGTGGACATGTGAAACACACAGCAAAAAGCACACGGCCCACACTGTAAAGTGGACATGTGAAAGACACAGCAAAAAGCACCCAGCCCACACTGTAAAGTGGACATGTGAAAGACACAGCAAAAACACCCAGCCCACACTGTAAAGTGGACGTGTGAAAGACACTGCAAAAAGCACCCAGCCCACACTGTAAAGTGGACATGTGAAAGACACAGCAAAAAGCACCCAGCCCAAACTGTAAAGTGGACGTGAGAAAGACACAGCAACAAGCACCCAGCCCACACTGTAAAGTGGACATGTGAAAGACACAGCAAAAAGCACCCAGCCCACATTGTAAAGTGGACATGTGAAAGACACAGAAAAAAGCACCCAGCCCACACTTTAAAGTGGACGTGTGAAAGACACAGCAAAAAGCACCCAGCCCATACTGTAAAGTGGACGTGTGAAAGACACAGCAAAAAGCACCCAGCCCACACTGTAAAGTGGACATGTGAAAGACACAGCAAAAAGCACCCAGCCCGCACTGTAAAGTGGACATGTGAAAGACACAGCAAAAAGCACGCAGCCCACACTGTAAAGTGGACGTGTGAAAGACACTGCAAAAAGCACCCAGCCCACACTGTAAAGTGGACATGTGAAAGACACAGCAAAAAGCACGCAGCCCACACTGTAAAGTGGACGTGTGAAAGACACAGCAAAAAGCACCCAGCCCACACTGTAAAGTGGACGTGAGAAAGACACAGCAACAACCACCCAGCCCACACTGTAAAGTGGACATGTGAAAGGCACAGCAAAAAGCACCCAGCCCACATTGTAAAGTGGACATGTGAAAGACACAGCAAAAAGCACACAGCTCACACTGTAAAGTGGACAAGTGAAAGACACAGCAAAAAGCACCTAGCCCACACTGTAAAGTGGACATGTGAAAGACACAGCAAAAAGCACCATGCCTACACTGTAAAGTGGACGTGTGAAAGACACTGCAAAAAGCACCCAGCCCACACTGTAAAGTGGACATGTGAAAGACTCAGCAAAAAGCACCCAGCCCACACTGTAAAGTGGACGTGAGAAAGACACAGCAACAAGCACCCAGCCCACACTGTAAAGTGGACATGTGAAAGACTCAGCAAAAAGCACCCGGCCCACATTGTAAAGTGGACATGTGAAAGACACAGCAAAAAGCACCAAGCCCACACTGTAAAGTGGACGTGTGAAAGACACAGCAAAAAGCACCCAGCCCATACTGTAAAGTGGACGTGTGAAAGACACAGCAAAAAGCACCCAGCCCACACTGTAAAGTGGACATGTGAAAGAAACAGCAAAAAGCACCCAGCCCGCACTGTAAAGTGGACATGTGAAAGACACAGCAAAAAGCACGCAGCCCACACTGTAAAGTGGACGTGTGAAAGACACTGCAAAAAGCACCCAGCCCACACTGTAAAGTGGACATGTGAAAGACACAGCAAACAGCACGCAGCCCACGCTGTAAAGTGGACGTGTGAAAGACACAGCAAAACGCACCCAGCCCACACTGTAAAGTGGACATGAGAAAGACACAGCAACAACCACCCAGCCCACACTGTAAAGTGGACATGTGAAAGGCACAGCAAAAAGCACCCAGCCCACATTGTAAAGTGGACATGTGAAAGACACAGCAAAAAGCACACAGCCCACACTGTAAAGTGGACAAGTGAAAGACACAGCAAAAAGCACCTAGCCCACACTGTAAAGTGGACATGTTAAAGACACAGCAAAAAGCACCCAGCCCACACTGTAAAGTGGACGTGTGAAAGACACTGCAAAAAACACCCAGCCCACACTGTAAAGTGGATATGTGAAAGACACAGCAAAAAGTACCCAGCCCACACTGTAAAGTGGACGTGTGAAAGACACTGCAAAAAGCACCCAGCCCACACTGTAAACTGGACGTGAGAAAGACACAGCAACAACCACCCAGCCCACACTGTAAAGTGGACATGTGAAAGGCACAGCAAAAAGCACCCAGCCCACATTGTAAAGTGGACATGTGAAAGACACAGCAAAAAGCACCCAGCCCACACTGTAAACTGGACGTGAGAAAGACACAGCAACAACCACCCAGCCCACACTGTAAAGTGGACATGTGAAAGGCACAGCAAAAAGTACCCAGCCCACATTGTAAAGTGGACATGTGAAAGACACAGCAAAAAGCACACGGCCCGCACTGTAAAGTGGACATGTGAAAGGCACAGCAAAAAGCACGCAGCCCACACTGTAAAGTGGACATGTGAAAGACACAGCAAACAGCACGCAGCCCACGCTGTAAAGTGGACGTGTGAAAGACACAGCAAAACGCACCCAGCCCACACTGTAAAGTGGACATGAGAAAGACACAGCAACAACCACCCAGCCCACACTGTAAAGTGGACATGTGAAAGGCACAGCAAAAAGCACCCAGCCCACATTGTAAAGTGGACATGTGAAAGACACAGCAAAAAGCACCAAGCCCACACTGTAAAGTGGACGTGTGAAAGACACAGCAAAAAGCACCCAGCCCATACTGTAAAGTGGACGTGTGAAAGACACAGCAAAAAGCACCCAGCCCACACTGTAAAGTGGACATGTGAAAGACACAGCAAAAACACCCAGCCCACACTGTAAAGTGGACGTGTGAAAGACACTGCAAAAAGCACCCAGCCCACACTGTAAAGTGGACATGTGAAAGACACAGCAAAAAGCACCCAGCCCAAACTGTAAAGTGGACGTGAGAAAGACACAGCAACAAGCACCCAGCCCACACTGTAAAGTGGACATGTGAAAGACACAGCAAAAAGCACCCAGCCCACATTGTAAAGTGGACATGTGAAAGACACAGAAAAAAGCACCCAGCCCACACTGTAAAGTGGACGTGTGAAAGACACAGCAAAAAGCACCCAGCCCATACTGTAAAGTGGACGTGTGAAAGACACAGCAAAAAGCACCCAGCCCACACTGTAAAGTGGACATGTGAAAGACACAGCAAAAAGCACCCAGCCCGCACTGTAAAGTGGACATGTGAAAGACACAGCAAAAAGCACGCAGCCCACACTGTAAAGTGGACGTGTGAAAGACACTGCAAAAAGCACCCAGCCCACACTGTAAAGTGGACATGTGAAAGACACAGCAAAAAGCACGCAGCCCACACTGTAAAGTGGACGTGTGAAAGACACAGCAAAAAGCACCCAGCCCACACTGTAAAGTGGACGTGAGAAAGACACAGCAACAACCACCCAGCCCACACTGTAAAGTGGACATGTGAAAGGCACAGCAAAAAGCACCCAGCCCACATTGTAAAGTGGACATGTGAAAGACACAGCAAAAAGCACACAGCTCACACTGTAAAGTGAACAAGTGAAAGACACAGCAAAAAGCACCTAGCCCACACTGTAAAGTGGACATGTGAAAGACACAGCAAAAAGCACCAAGCCTACACTGTAAAGTGGACGTGTGAAAGACACTGCAAAAAGCACCCAGCCCACACTGTAAAGTGGACATGTGAAAGACTCAGCAAAAAGCACCCAGCCCACACTGTAAAGTGGACGTGAGAAAGACACAGCAACAAGCACCCAGCCCACACTGTAAAGTGGACATGTGAAAGACTCAGCAAAAAGCACCCAGCCCACATTGTAAAGTGGACATGTGAAAGACACAGCAAAAAGCACCAAGCCCACACTGTAAAGTGGACGTGTGAAAGACACAGCAAAAAGCACCCAGCCCATACTGTAAAGTGGACGTGTGAAAGACACAGCAAAAAGCACCCAGCCCACACTGTAAAGTGGACATGTGAAAGAAACAGCAAAAAGCACCCAGCCCGCACTGTAAAGTGGACATGTGAAAGACACAGCAAAAAGCACGCAGCCCACACTGTAAAGTGGACGTGTGAAAGACACTGCAAAAAGCACCCAGCCCACACTGTAAAGTGGACATGTGAAAGACACAGCAAACAGCACGCAGCCCACGCTGTAAAGTGGACGTGTGAAAGACACAGCAAAACGCACCCAGCCCACACTGTAAAGTGGACATGAGAAAGACACAGCAACAACCACCCAGCCCACACTGTAAAGTGGACATGTGAAAGGCACAGCAAAAAGCACCCAGCCCACATTGTAAAGTGGACATGTGAAAGACACAGCAAAAAACACAGCCCACACTGTAAAGTGGACAAGTGAAAGACACAGCAAAAAGCACCTAGCCCACACTGTAAAGTGGACATGTTAAAGACACAGCAAAAAGCACCCAGCCCACACTGTAAAGTGGACGTGTGAAAGACACTGCAAAAAACACCCAGCCCACACTGTAAAGTGGATATGTGAAAGACACAGCAAAAAGTACCCAGCCCACACTGTAAAGTGGACGTGTGAAAGACACTGCAAAAAGCACCCAGCCCACACTGTAAACTGGACGTGAGAAAGACACAGCAACAACCACCCAGCTCACACTGTAAAGTGGACATGTGAAAGGCACAGCAAAAAGCACCCAGCCCACATTGTAAAGTGGACATGTGAAAGACACAGCAAAAAGCACACAGCTCACACTGTAAAGTGGACAAGTGAAAGACACAGCAAAAAGCACCTAGCCCACACTGTAAAGTGGACATGTGAAAGACACAGCAAAAAGCACCAAGCCTACACTGTAAAGTGGACGTGTGAAAGACACTGCAAAAAGCACCCAGCCCACACTGTAAAGTGGACATGTGAAAGACTCAGCAAAAAGCACCCAGCCCACACTGTAAAGTGGACGTGAGAAAGACACAGCGACAAGCACCCAGCCCACACTGTAAAGTGGACGTGAGAAAGACACAGCAAAAAGCACCCAGCCCACATTGTAAAGTGGACATGTGAAAGACACAGCAAAAAGCACCAAGCCCACACTGTAAAGTGGACGTGTGAAAGACACAGCAAAAAGCACCCAGCCCATACTGTAAAGTGGACGTGTGAAAGACACAGCAAAAAGCACCAAGCCCACACTGTAAAGTGGACATGTGAAAGAAACAGCAAAAAGCACCCAGCCCGCACTGTAAAGTGGACATGTGAAAGACACAGCAAAAAGCACGCAGCCCACACTGTAAAGTGGACATGTGAAAGACACAGCAAAAAGCACGCAGCCCACACTGTAAAGTGGACGTGTGAAAGACACAGCAAAACGCACCCAGCCCACACTGTAAAGTGGACATGAGAAAGACACAGCAACAACCACCCAGCCCACACTGTAAAGTGGACATGTGAAAGGCACAGCAAAAAGCACCCAGCCCACATTGTAAAGTGGACATGTGAAAGACACAGCAAAAAGCACACAGCCCACACTGTAAAGTGGACAAGTGAAAGACACAGCAAAAAGCACGCAGCCCACACTGTAAAGTGGACGTGTGAAAGACACAGCAAAACGCACCCAGCCCACACTGTAAAGTGGACATGAGAAAGACACAGCAACAACCACCCAGCCCACACTGTAAAGTGGACATGTGAAAGGCACAGCAAAAAGCACCCAGCCCACATTGTAAAGTGGACATGTGAAAGACACAGCAAAAAGCACACAGCCCACACTGTAAAGTGGACAAGTGAAAGACACAGCAAAAAGCACCTAGCCCACACTGTAAAGTGGACATGTTAAAGACACAGCAAAAAGCACCCAGCCCACACTGTAAAGTGGACGTGTGAAAGACACTGCAAAAAGCACCCAGCCCACACTGTAAAGTGGATATGTGAAAGACACAGCAAAAAGCACCCAGCCCACACTGTAAAGTGGACGTGTGAAAGACACTGCAAAAAGCACCCAGCCCACACTGTAAAGTGGACATGTGAAAGACACAGCAAAAAGCACGCAGCCCACACTGTAAAGTGGACGTGTGAAAGACACAGCAAAAAGCACCCAGCCCACACTGTAAAGTGGACGTAAGAAAGACACAGCAACAACCACCCAGCCCACACTGTAAAGTGGACATGTGAAAGGCACAGCAAAAAGCACCCAGTCCACATTGTAAAGTGGACATGTGAAAGACACAGCAAAAAGCACACAGCTCACACTGTAAAGTGGACAAGTGAAAAACACAGCAAAAAGCACCTAGCCCACACTGTAAAGTGGAAATGTGAAAGACACAGCAAAAAGCACCCAGCCCACACTGTAAAGTGGACATGTGGAAGACTCAGCAAAAAGCACCCAGCCGACACTGTAAAGTGGACGTGAGAAAGACACAGCAACAAGCACCCAGCCCACACTGTAAAGTGGACATGTGAAAGACACAGCAAAAAGCACCCAGCCCACATTGTAAAGTGGACATGTGAAAGACACAGCAGAAAGCACCCAGCCCACACTGTAAAGTGGACGTGTGAAAGACACAGCAAAAAGCACCCAGCCCATACTGTAAAGTGGACGTGTGAAAGACACAGCAAAAAGCACCCAGCCCACACTGTAAAGTGGACATGTGAAAGCCACAGGAAAAAGCACCCAGCCCGCACTGTAAAGTGGACATGTGAAAGACACAGCAAAAAGCACGCAGCCCACACTGTAAAGTGGACGTGTGAAAGACACTGCAAAAATCACCCAGCCCACACTGTAAAGTGGACATGTGAAAGACACAGCAAAAAGCACCCAGCCCACACTGTAAAGTGGACGTGTGAAAGACACTGCAAAAAACACCCAGCCCACACTGTAAAGTGGATATGTGAAAGACACAGCAAAAAGTACCCAGCCCACACTGTAAAGTGGACGTGTGAAAGACACTGCAAAAAGCACCCAGCCCACACTGTAAACTGGACGTGAGAAAGACACAGCAACAACCACCCAGCTCACACTGTAAAGTGGACATGTGAAAGGCACAGCAAAAAGCACCCAGCCCACATTGTAAAGTGGACATGTGAAAGACACAGCAAAAAGCACACAGCTCACACTGTAAAGTGGACAAGTGAAAGACACAGCAAAAAGCACCTAGCCCACACTGTAAAGTGGACATGTGAAAGACACAGCAAAAAGCACCAAGCCTACACTGTAAAGTGGACGTGTGAAAGACACTGCAAAAAGCACCCAGCCCACACTGTAAAGTGGACATGTGAAAGACTCAGCAAAAAGCACCCAGCCCACACTGTAAAGTGGACGTGAGAAAGACACAGCGACAAGCACCCAGCCCACACTGTAAAGTGGACGTGAGAAAGACACAGCAAAAAGCACCCAGCCCACATTGTAAAGTGGACATGTGAAAGACACAGCAAAAAGCACCAAGCCCACACTGTAAAGTGGACGTGTGAAAGACACAGCAAAAAGCACCCAGCCCATACTGTAAAGTGGACGTGTGAAAGACACAGCAAAAAGCACCAAGCCCACACTGTAAAGTGGACATGTGAAAGAAACAGCAAAAAGCACCCAGCCCGCACTGTAAAGTGGACATGTGAAAGACACAGCAAAAAGCACGCAGCCCACACTGTAAAGTGGACGTGTGAAAGACACTGCAAAAAGCACCCAGCCCACACTGTAAAGTGGACATGTGAAAGACACAGCAAAAAGCACGCAGCCCACACTGTAAAGTGGACGTGTGAAAGACACAGCAAAACGCACCCAGCCCACACTGTAAAGTGGACATGAGAAAGACACAGCAACAACCACCCAGCCCACACTGTAAAGTGGACATGTGAAAGGCACAGCAAAAAGCACCCAGCCCACATTGTAAAGTGGACATGTGAAAGACACAGCAAAAAGCACACAGCCCACACTGTAAAGTGGACAAGTGAAAGACACAGCAAAAAGCACCTAGCCCACACTGTAAAGTGGACATGTTAAAGACACAGCAAAAAGCACCCAGCCCACACTGTAAAGTGGACGTGTGAAAGACACTGCAAAAAGCACCCAGCCCACACTGTAAAGTGGATATGTGAAAGACACAGCAAAAAGCACCCAGCCCACACTGTAAAGTGGACGTGTGAAAGACACTGCAAAAAGCACCCAGCCCACACTGTAAAGTGGACATGTGAAAGACACAGCAAAAAGCACGCAGCCCACACTGTAAAGTGGACGTGTGAAAGACACAGCAAAAAGCACCCAGCCCACACTGTAAAGTGGACGTAAGAAAGACACAGCAACAACCACCCAGCCCACACTGTAAAGTGGACATGTGAAAGGCACAGCAAAAAGCACCCAGTCCACATTGTAAAGTGGACATGTGAAAGACACAGCAAAAAGCACACAGCTCACACTGTAAAGTGGACAAGTGAAAAACACAGCAAAAAGCACCTAGCCCACACTGTAAAGTGGAAATGTGAAAGACACAGCAAAAAGCACCCAGCCCACACTGTAAAGTGGACATGTGGAAGACTCAGCAAAAAGCACCCAGCCGACACTGTAAAGTGGACGTGAGAAAGACACAGCAACAAGCACCCAGCCCACACTGTAAAGTGGACATGTGAAAGACACAGCAAAAAGCACCCAGCCCACATTGTAAAGTGGACATGTGAAAGACACAGCAGAAAGCACCCAGCCCACACTGTAAAGTGGACGTGTGAAAGACACAGCAAAAAGCACCCAGCCCATACTGTAAAGTGGACGTGTGAAAGACACAGCAAAAAGCACCCAGCCCACACTGTAAAGTGGACATGTGAAAGCCACAGGAAAAAGCACCCAGCCCGCACTGTAAAGTGGACATGTGAAAGACACAGCAAAAAGCACGCAGCCCACACTGTAAAGTGGACGTGTGAAAGACACTGCAAAAATCACCCAGCCCACACTGTAAAGTGGACATGTGAAAGACACAGCAAAAAGCACCCAGCCCACACTGTAAAGAGGACGTGTGAAAGACACTGCAAAAAGCACCCAGCTCACACTATAAAGTGGACATGTGAAAGACACAGCAAAAAGCACCCAGCCCACACTGTAACGTGGACGTGTGAAAGACACTGCAAAAAGCACCAAATCCACACTGTAAAGTGGATCTGTGAAAGACAGAGCAAAAAGCACCCAGCCCACATTGTAAAGTGGACATGTGAAAGACACAGCAAAAAGCACCCAGCCCACACTGTAAAGTGGACATGTGAAAGAGACAGCAAAAAGCACGCAGCCCAAACTGTAAAGTGGACGTGTGAAAGACACAGCAAAAAGCACCCAGCCCACACTGTAAAATGGAGGTGAGAAAGACACAGCAACAACCACCCAGCCCACACTGTAAAGTGGACATGTGAAAGGCACAGCAAAAAGTACCCAGCCCACATTGTAAAGTGGACATGTGAAAGACACAGCAAAAAGCACACAGCCCACACTGTAAAGTGGACAAGTGAAAGACACAGCAAAAAGCACCTAGCCCACACTGTAAAGTGGACATGTGAAAGACACAGCAAAAAGCACCCAGCCCACACTGTAAAGTGGACATGTGAAAGACACAGCAAAAAGCGCCCAGCGCACACTGTAAAGTGGACGTGTGAAAGACACAGCAAAAAGCACCCAGCCCACACTGTAAAGTGGACATGTGAAAGACACAGCAAAAAGCACCCAGCCCACATTGTAAAGTGGACATGTGAAAGACACAGCAAAAAGCACCCAGCCCACACTGTAAAGTGGACGTTAGAAAGACACAGCAACAAGCACCCAGCCCACACTGTAAAGTGGACATGTGAAAGACACAGCAAAAAGCACTCAGCCCACATTGTAAAGTGGACATGTGAAAGACACAGCAAAAAGCACCCAGCCCACACTGTAAAGTGGACATGTGAAAGACACAGCAAAAAGCACCCAGCCCACACTGTAAAGTGGACATGTGAAAGACACAGCAAAAAGCGCCCAGCGCACACTGTAAAGTGGACGTGTGAAAGACACAGCAAAAAGCACCCAGCCCACACTGTAAAGTGGACATGTGAAAGACACAGCAAAAAGCACCCAGCCCACATTGTAAAGTGGACATGTGAAAGACACAGCAAAAAGCACCCAGCCCACACTGGAAAGTGGACGTGAGAAAGACACAGCAACAAGCACCCAGCCCACACTGTAAAGTGGACATGTGAAAGACACAGCAAAAAGCACCCAGCCCACATTGTAAAGTGGACATGTGAAAGACACAGCAAAAAGCACCAAGCCCACACTGTAAAGTGGACAAGTGAAAGACACAGCAAAAAGCACCTAGCCCACACTGTAAAGTGGACATGTGAAAGACACAGGAAAAAGCACCCAGCCCACACTGTAAAGTGGACGTGTGAAAGACACTGCAAAAAGCACCCAGCCCACACTGTAAAGTGGACATGTGAAAGACACAGCAAAAAGCACCCAGCCCACACTGTAATGTAGACGTGAGAAAGACACAGCAACAAGCACCCAGCCCACACTGTAAAGTGGACATGTGAAAGACACAGCAAAAAGCACCCAGCCCACATTGTAAAGTGGACATGTGAAAGACACAGCAGAAAGCACCCAGCCCACACTGTAAAGTGGACGTGTGAAAGACACAGCAAAAAGCACCCAGCCCATACTGTAAAGTGGACGTGTGAAAGACACAGCAAAAAGCACCAAGCCTACACTGTAAAGTGGACGTGTGAAAGACACTGCAAAAAGCACCCAGCCCACACTGTAAAGTGGACATGTGAAAGACTCAGCAAAAAGCACCAAGCCCACACTGTAAAGTGGACGTGAGAAAGACACAGCAACAAGCACCCAGCCCACACTGTAAAGTGGACATGTGAAAGACTCAGCAAAAAGCACCCAGCCCACATTGTAAAGTGGACATGTGAAAGACACAGCAAAAAGCACCAAGCCCACACTGTAAAGTGGACGTGTGAAAGACACAGCAAAAAGCACCCAGCCCATACTGTAAAGTGGACGTGTGAAAGACACAGCAAAAAGCACCCAGCCCACACTGTAAAGTGGACATGTGAAAGAAACAGCAAAAAGCACCCAGCCCGCACTGTAAAGTGGACATGTGAAAGACACAGCAAAAAGCACGCAGCCCACACTGTAAAGTGGACGTGTGAAAGACACTGCAAAAAGCACCCAGCCCACACTGTAAAGTGGACATGTGAAAGACACAGCAAAAAGCACGCAGCCCACGCTGTAAAGTGGACGTGTGAAAGACACAGCAAAACGCACCCAGCCCACACTGTAAAGTGGACATGAGAAAGACACAGCAACAACCACCCAGCCCACACTGTAAAGTGGACATGTGAAAGGCACAGCAAAAAGCACCCAGCCCACATTGTAAAATGGACATGTGAAAGACACAGCAAAAAGCACACAGCCCACACTGTAAAGTGGACAAGTGAAAGACACAGCAAAAAGCACCTAGCCCACACTGTAAAGTGGACATGTTAAAGACACAGCAAAAAGCACCCAGCCCACACTGTAAAGTGGACGTGTGAAAGACACTGCAAAAAACACCCAGCCCACACTGTAAAGTGGATATGTGAAAGACACAGCAAAAAGTACCCAGCCCACACTGTAAAGTGGACGTGTGAAAGACACTGCAAAAAGCACCCAGCCCACACTGTAAACTGGACGTGAGAAAGACACAGCAACAACCACCCAGCCCACACTGTAAAGTGGACATGTGAAAGGCACAGCAAAAAGCACCCAGCCCACATTGTAAAGTGGACATGTGAAAGACACAGCAAAAAGCACACAGCTCACAATGTAAAGTGGACAAGTGAAAGACACAGCAAAAAGCACCTAGCCCACACTGTAAAGTGGACATGTGAAAGACACAGCAAAAAGCACCAAGCCTACACTGTAAAGTGGACGTGTGAAAGACACTGCAAAAAGCACCCAGCCCACACTGTAAAGTGGACATGTGAAAGACTCAGCAAAAAGCACCCAGCCCACACTGTAAAGTGGACGTGAGAAAGACACAGCGACAAGCACCCAGCCCACACTGTAAAGTGGACGTGAGAAAGACACAGCAAAAAGCACCCAGCCCACATTGTAAAGTGGACATGTGAAAGACACAGCAAAAAGCACCAAGCCCACACTGTAAAGTGGACGTGTGAAAGACACAGCAAAAAGCACCCAGTCCATACTGTAAAGTGGACGTGTGAAAGACACAGCAAAAAGCACCAAGCCCACACTGTAAAGTGGACATGTGAAAGAAACAGCAAAAAGCACCCAGCCCGCACTGTAAAGTGGACATGTGAAAGACACAGCAAAAAGCACGCAGCCCACACTGTAAAGTGGACGTGTGAAAGACACTGCAAAAAGCACCCAGCCCACACTGTAAAGTGGACATGTGAAAGACACAGCAAAAAGCACGCAGCCCACACTGTAAAGTGGACGTGTGAAAGACACAGCAAAACGCACCCAGCCCACACTGTAAAGTGGACATGAGAAAGACACAGCAACAACCACCCAGCCCACACTGTAAAGTGGACATGTGAAAGTCACAGCAAAAAGCACCCAGCCCACATTGTAAAGTGGACATGTGAAAGACACAGCAAAAAGCACACAGCCCACACTGTAAAGTGGACAAGTGAAAGACACAGCAAAAAGCACCTAGCCCACACTGTAAAGTGGACATGTTAAAGACACAGCAAAAAGCACCCAGCCCACACTGTAAAGTGGACGTGTGAAAGACACTGCAAAAAGCACCCAGCCCACACTGTAAAGTGGATATGTGAAAGACACAGCAAAAAGCACCCAGCCCACACTGTAAAGTGGACGTGTGAAAGACACTGCAAAAAGCACCCAGCCCACACTGTAAAGTGGACATGTGAAAGACACAGCAAAAAGCACGCAGCCCACACTGTAAAGTGGACGTGTGAAAGACACAGCAAAAAGCACCCAGCCCACACTGTAAAGTGGACGTAAGAAAGACACAGCAACAACCACCCAGCCCACACTGTAAAGTGGACATGTGAAAGGCACAGCAAAAAGCACCCAGCCCACATTGTAAAGTGGACATGTGAAAGACACAGCAAAAAGCACACAGCTCACACTGTAAAGTGGACAAGTGAAAAACACAGCAAAAAGCACCTAGCCCACACTGTAAAGTGGAAATGTGAAAGACACAGCAAAAAGAACCCAGCCCACACTGTAAAGTGGACATGTGAAAGACTCAGCAAAAAGCACCCAGCCCACACTGTAAAGTGGACGTGAGAAAGACACAGCAACAAGCACCCAGCCCACACTGTAAAGTGGACATGTGAAAGACACAGCAAAAAGCACCCAGCCCACATTGTAAAGTGGACATGTGAAAGACACAGCAAAAAGCACCAAGCCCACACTGTAAAGTGGACAAGTGAAAGACACAGCAAAAAGCACCTAGCCCACACTGTAAAGTGGACATGTGAAAGACACAGGAAAAAGCACCCAGCCCACACTGTAAAGTGGACGTGTGAAAGACACTGCAAAAAGCACCCAGCCCACACTGTAAAGTGGACATGTGAAAGACACAGCAAAAAGCACCCAGCCCACACTGTAATGTGGACGTGAGAAAGACACAGCAACAAGCACCCAGCCCACACTGTAAAGTGGACATGTGAAAGACACAGCAAAAAGCACCCAGCCCACATTGTAAAGTGGACATGTGAAAGACACAGCAGAAAGCACCCAGCCCACACTGTAAAGTGGACGTGTGAAAGACACAGCAAAAAGCACCCAGCCCATACTGTAAAGTGGACGTGTGAAAGACACAGCAAAAAGCACCCAGCCCACACTGTAAAGTGGACATGTGAAAGCCACAGGAAAAAGCACCCAGCCCGCACTGTAAAGTGGACATGTGAAAGACACAGCAAAAAGCACGCAGCCCACACTGTAAAGTGGACGTGTGAAAGACACTGCAAAAATCACCCAGCCCACACTGTAAAGTGGACATGTGAAAGACACAGCAAAAAGCACCCAGCCCACACTGTAAAGAGGACGTGTGAAAGACACTGCAAAAAGCACCCAGCTCACACTATAAAGTGGACATGTGAAAGACACAGCAAAAAGCACCCAGCCCACACTGTAACGTGGACGTGTGAAAGACACTGCAAAAAGCACCCAATCCACACTGTAAAGTGGACATGTGAAAGGCACAGCAAAAAGCACCCAGCCCACATTGTAAAGTGGACATGTGAAAGACACAGCAAAAAGCACACAGCCCACACTGTAAAGTGGACATGTAAAAGACACAGCAAAAAGCACACAGCCCACACTGTAAAGTGGACAAGTGAAAGACACAGCAAAAAGCACCTAGCCCACACTGTAAAGTGGACATGTGAAAGACACAGCAAAAAGCACCCAGCCCACACTGTAAAGTGGACGTGTGAAAGACACTGCAAAAAGCACCCAGCCCACACTGTAAAGTGGACATGTGAAAGACTCAGCAAAAAGCACCCAGCCCACACTGTAAAGTGGACGTTAGAAAGACACAGCAACAAGCACCCAGCCCACACTGTAAAGTGGACATGTGAAAGACACAGCAAAAAGCACCCAGCCCACATTGTAAAGTGGACATGTGAAAGACACAGCAAAAAGCACCCAGCCCACATTGTAAAGTGGACATGTGAAAGACACAGCAAAAAGCACACAGCCCACACTGTAAAGTGGACAAGTGAAAGACACAGCAAAAAGCACCTAGCCCACACTGTAAAGTGGACATGTGAAAGACACAGCAAAAAGCACCCAGCCCACACTGTAAAGTGGACGTGTGAAAGACACTGCAAAAAGCACCCAGCCCACACTGTAAAGTGGACATGTGAAAGACTCAGCAAAAAGCACCCAGCCCACACTGTAAAGTGGACGTTAGAAAGACACAGCAACAAGCACCCAGCCCACACTGTAAAGTGGACATGTGAAAGACACAGCAAAAAGCACCCAGCCCATACTGTAAAGTGGACGTGTGAAAGACACAGCAAAAAGCACCCAGCCCACACTGTAAAGTGGACATGTGAAAGACACAGCAAAAAGCACCCAGCCCGCACTGTAAAGTGGACATATGAAAGACACAGCAAAAAGCACGCAGCCCACACTCTAAAGTGGAGGTGTGAAAGACACTGCAAAAAGCACCCAGCCCACACTGTAAAGTGGACATGTGAAAGACACAGCAAAAAGCGCCCAGCCCACACTGTAAAGTGGACGTGTGAAAGACACAGCAAAAAGCACCCAGCCCACACTGTAAAGTGGACATGTGAAAGACACAGCAAAAAGCACCCAGCCCACATTGTAAAGTGGACATGTGAAAGACACAGCAAAAAGCACCCAGCCCACACTGTAAAGTGGACGTGAGAAAGACACAGCAACAAGCACCCAGCCCACACTGTAAAGTGGACATGTGAAAGACACAGCAAAAAGCACCCAGCCCACATTGTAAAGTGGACATGTGAAAGACACAGCAAAAAGCACCAAGCCCACACTGTAAAGTGGACAAGTGAAAGACACAGCAAAAAGCACCTAGCCCACACTGTAAAGTGGACATGTGAAAGACACAGGAAAAAGCACCCAGCCCACACTGTAAAGTGGACGTGTGAAAGACACTGCAAAAAGCACCCTGCCCACACTGTAAAGTGGACATGTGAAAGACACAGCAAAAAGCACCCAGCCCACACTGTAATGTAGACGTGAGAAAGACACAGCAACAAGCACCCAGCCCACACTGTAAAGTGGACATGTGAAAGACACAGCAAAAAGCACCCAGCCCACATTGTAAAGTGGACATGTGAAAGACACAGCAGAAAGCACCCAGCCCACACTGTAAAGTGGACGTGTGAAAGACACAGCAAAAAGCACCCAGCCCATACTGTAAAGTGGACGTGTGAAAGACACAGCAAAAAGCACCAAGCCTACACTGTAAAGTGGACGTGTGAAAGACACTGCAAAAAGCACCCAGCCCACACTGTAAAGTGGACATGTGAAAGACTCAGCAAAAAGCACCCAGCCCACACTGTAAAGTGGACGTGAGAAAGACACAGCAACAAGCACCCAGCCCACACTGTAAAGTGGACATGTGAAAGACTCAGCAAAAAGCACCCAGCCCACATTGTAAAGTGGACATGTGAAAGACACAGCAAAAAGCACCAAGCCCACACTGTAAAGTGGACGTGTGAAAGACACAGCAAAAAGCACCCAGCCCATACTGTAAAGTGGACGTGTGAAAGACACAGCAAAAAGCACCCAGCCCACACTGTAAAGTGGACATGTGAAAGAAACAGCAAAAAGCACCCAGCCCGCACTGTAAAGTGGACATGTGAAAGACACAGCAAAAAGCACGCAGCCCACACTGTAAAGTGGACGTGTGAAAGACACTGCAAAAAGCACCCAGCCCACACTGTAAAGTGGACATGTGAAAGACACAGCAAAAAGCACGCAGCCCACGCTGTAAAGTGGACGTGTGAAAGACACAGCAAAACGCACCCAGCCCACACTGTAAAGTGGACATGAGAAAGACACAGCAACAACCACCCAGCCCACACTGTAAAGTGGACATGTGAAAGGCACAGCAAAAAGCACCCAGCCCACATTGTAAAGTGGACATGTGAAAGACACAGCAAAAAGCACACAGCCCACACTGTAAAGTGGACAAGTGAAAGACACAGCAAAAAGCACCTAGCCCACACTGTAAAGTGTACATGTTAAAGACACAGCAAAAAGCACCCAGCCCACACTGTAAAGTGGACGTGTGAAAGACACTGCAAAAAACACCCAGCCCACACTGTAAAGTGGATATGTGAAAGACACAGCAAAAAGTACCCAGCCCACACTGTAAAGTGGACGTGTGAAAGACACTGCAAAAAGCACCCAGCCCACACTGTAAACTGGACGTGAGAAAGACACAGCAACAACCACCCAGCCCACACTGTAAAGTGGACATGTGAAAGGCACAGCAAAAAGCACCCAGCCCACATTGTAAAGTGGACATGTGAAAGACACAGCAAAAAGCACACAGCTCACACTGTAAAGTGGACAAGTGAAAGACACAGCAAAAAGCACCTAGCCCACACTGTAAAGTGGACATGTGAAAGACACAGCAAAAAGCACCAAGCCTACACTGTAAAGTGGACGTGTGAAAGACACTGCAAAAAGCACCCAGCCCACACTGTAAAGTGGACATGTGAAAGACTCAGCAAAAAGCACCCAGCCCACACTGTAAAGTGGACGTGAGAAAGACACAGCGACAAGCACCCAGCCCACACTGTAAAGTGGACGTGAGAAAGACACAGCAAAAAGCACCCAGCCCACATTGTAAAGTGGACATGTGAAAGACACAGCAAAAAGCACCAAGCCCACACTGTAAAGTGGACGTGTGAAAGACACAGCAAAAAGCACCCAGCCCATACTGTAAAGTGGACGTGTGAAAGACACAGCAAAAAGCACCAAGCCCACACTGTAAAGTGGACATGTGAAAGAAACAGCAAAAAGCACCCAGCCCGCACTGTAAAGTGGACATGTGAAAGACACAGCAAAAAGCACGCAGCCCACACTGTAAAGTGGACGTGTGAAAGACACTGCAAAAAGCACCCAGCCCACACTGTAAAGTGGACATGTGAAAGACACAGCAAAAAGCACGCAGCCCACACTGTAAAGTGGACGTGTGAAAGACACAGCAAAACGCACCCAGCCCACACCGTAAAGTGGACATGAGAAAGACACAGCAACAACCACCCAGCCCACACTGTAAAGTGGACATGTGAAAGGCACAGCAAAAAGCACCCAGCCCACATTGTAACGTGGACATGTGAAAGACACAGCAAAAAGCACACAGCCCACACTGTAAAGTGGACAAGTGAAAGACACAGCAAAAAGCACCTAGCCCACACTCTAAAGTGGACATGTTAAAGACACAGCAAAAAGCACCCAGCCCACACTGTAAAGTGGACGTGTGAAAGACACTGCAAAAAGCACCCAGCCCACACTGTAAAGTGGATATGTGAAAGACACAGCAAAAAGCACCCAGCCCACACTGTAAAGTGGACGTGTGAAAGACACTGCAAAAAGCACCCAGCCCACACTGTAAAGTGGACATGTGAAAGACACAGCAAAAAGCACGCAGCCCACACTGTAAAGTGGACGTGTGAAAGACACAGCAAAAAGCACCCAGCCCACACTGTAAAGTGGACGTAAGAAAGACACAGCAACAACCACCCAGCCCACACTGTAAAGTGGACATGTGAAAGGCACAGCAAAAAGCACCCAGCCCACATTGTAAAGTGGACATGTGACAGACACAGCAAAAAGCACACAGCTCACACTGTAAAGTGGACAAGTGAAAAACACAGCAAAAAGCACCTAGCCCACACTGTAAAGTGGAAATGTGAAAGGCACAGCAAAAAGCACCCAGCCCACACTGTAAAGTGGACATGTGAAAGACTCAGCAAAAAGCACCCAGCCGACACTGTAAAGTGGACGTGAGAAAGACACAGCAACAAGCACCCAGCCCACACTGTAAAGTGGACATGTGAAAGACACAGCAAAAAGCACCCAGCCCACATTGTAAAGTGGACATGTGAAAGACACAGCAAAAAGCACCAAGCCCACACTGTAAAGTGGACAAGTGAAAGACACAGCAAAAAGCACCTAGCCCACACTGTAAAGTGGACATGTGAAAGACACAGGAAAAAGCACTCAGCCCACACTGTAAAGTGGACGTGTGAAAGACACTGCAAAAAGCACCCAGCCCACACTGTAAAGTGGACATGTGAAAGACACAGCAAAAAGCACCCAGCCCACACTGTAATGTGGACGTGAGAAAGACACAGCAACAAGCACCCAGCCCACACTGTAAAGTGGACATGTGAAAGACACAGCAAAAAGCACCCAGCCCACATTGTAAAGTGGACATGTGAAAGACACAGCAGAAAGCACCCAGCCCACACTGTAAAGTGGACGTGTGAAAGACACAGCAAAAAGCACCCAGCCCATACTGTAAAGTGGACGTGTGAAAGACACAGCAAAAAGCACCCAGCCCACACTGTAAAGTGGACATGTGAAAGCCACAGGAAAAAGCACCCAGCCCGCACTGTAAAGTGGACATGTGAAAGACACAGCAAAAAGCACGCAGCCCACACTGTAAAGTGGACGTGTGAAAGACACTGCAAAAATCACCCAGCCCACACTGTAAAGTGGACATGTGAAAGACACAGCAAAAAGCACCCAGCCCACACTGTAAAGAGGACGTGTGAAAGACACTGCAAAAAGCACCCAGCTCACACTATAAAGTGGACATGTGAAAGACACAGCAAAAAGCACCCAGCCCACACTGTAACGTGGACGTGTGAAAGACACTGCAAAAAGCACCCAATCCACACTGTAAAGTGGATCTGTGAAAGACAGAGCAAAAAGCACCCAGCCCACATTGTAAAGTGGACATGTGAAAGACACAGCAAAAAGCACCCAGCCCACACTGTAAAGTGGACATGTGAAAGAGACAGCAAAAAGCACGCAGCCCAAACTGTAAAGTGGACGTGTGAAAGACACAGCAAAATGCACCCAGCCCACACTGTAAAGTGGACGTGAGAAAGACACAGCAACAACCACCCAGCCCACACTGTAAAGTGGACATGTGAAAGGCACAGCAAAAAGCACCCAGCCCACATTGTAAAGTGGACATTTGAAAGACACAGCAAAAAGCACACAGCCCACACTGTAAAGTGGACAAGTGAAAGACACAGCAAAAAGCACCTAGCCCACACTGTAAAGTGGACATGTGAAAGACACAGCAAAAAGCACCCAGCCCACACTGTAAAGTGGACATGTGAAAGACACAGCAAAAAGCGCCCAGCGCACACTGTAAAGTGGACGTGTGAAAGACACAGCAAAAAGCACCCAGCCCACACTGTAAAGTGGACATGTGAAAGACACAGCAAAAAGCACCCAGCCCACATTGTAAAGTGGACATGTGAAAGACACAGCAAAAAGCACCCAGCCCACACTGTAAAGTGGACGTTAGAAAGACACAGCAACAAGCACCCAGCCCACACTGTAAAGTGGACATGTGAAAGACACAGCAAAAAGCACCCAGCCCACATTGTAAAGTGGACATGTGAAAGACACAGCAAAAAGCACCCAGCCCACACTGTAAAGTGGACATGTGAAAGACACAGCAAAAAGCACCCAGCCCACACTGTAAAGTGGACATGTGAAAGACACAGCAAAAAGCGCCCAGCGCACACTGTAAAGTGGACGTGTGAAAGACACAGCAAAAAGCACCCAGCCCACACTGTAAAGTGGACATGTGAAAGACACAGCAAAAAGCACCCAGCCCACATTGTAAAGTGGACATGTGAAAGACACAGCAAAAAGCACCCAGCCCACACTGGAAAGTGGACGTGAGAAAGACACAGCAACAAGCACCCAGCCCACACTGTAAAGTGGACATGTGAAAGACACAGCAAAAAGCACCCAGCCCACATTGTAAAGTGGACATGTGAAAGACACAGCAAAAAGCACCAAGCCCACACTGTAAAGTGGACAAGTGAAAGACACAGCAAAAAGCACCTAGCCCACACTGTAAAGTGGACATGTGAAAGACACAGGAAAAAGCACCCAGCCCACACTGTAAAGTGGACGTGTGAAAGACACTGCAAAAAGCACCCAGCCCACACTGTAAAGTGGACATGTGAAAGACACAGCAAAAAGCACCCAGCCCACACTGTAATGTAGACGTGAGAAAGACACAGCAACAAGCACCCAGCCCACACTGTAAAGTGGACATGTGAAAGACACAGCAAAAAGCACCCAGCCCACATTGTAAAGTGGACATGTGAAAGACACAGCAGAAAGCACCCAGCCCACACTGTAAAGTGGACGTGTGAAAGACACAGCAAAAAGCACCCAGCCCATACTGTAAAGTGGACGTGTGAAAGACACAGCAAAAAGCACCAAGCCTACACTGTAAAGTGGACGTGTGAAAGACACTGCAAAAAGCACCCAGCCCACACTGTAAAGTGGACATGTGAAAGACTCAGCAAAAAGCACCCAGCCCACACTGTAAAGTGGACGTGAGAAAGACACAGCAACAAGCACCCAGCCCACACTGTAAAGTGGACATGTGAAAGACTCAGCAAAAAGCACCCAGCCCACATTGTAAAGTGGACATGTGAAAGACACAGCAAAAAGCACCAAGCACACACTGTAAAGTGGACGTGTGAAAGACACAGCAAAAAGCACCCAGCCCATACTGTAAAGTGGACGTGTGAAAGACACAGCAAAAAGCACCCAGCCCACACTGTAAAGTGGACATGTGAAAGAAACAGCAAAAAGCACCCAGCCCGCACTGTAAAGTGGACATGTGAAAGACACAGCAAAAAGCACGCAGCCCACACTGTAAAGTGGACGTGTGAAAGACACTGCAAAAAGCACCCAGCCCACACTGTAAAGTGGACATGTGAAAGACACAGCAAAAAGCACGCAGCCCACGCTGTAAAGTGGACGTGTGAAAGACACAGCAAAACGCACCCAGCCCACACTGTAAAGTGGACATGAGAAAGACACAGCAACAACCACCCAGCCCACACTGTAAAGTGGACATGTGAAAGGCACAGCAAAAAGCACCCAGCCCACATTGTAAAATGGACATGTGAAAGACACAGCAAAAAGCACACAGCCCACACTGTAAAGTGGACAAGTGAAAGACACAGCAAAAAGCACCTAGCCCACACTGTAAAGTGGACATGTTAAAGACACAGCAAAAAGCACCCAGCCCACACTGTAAAGTGGACGTGTGAAAGACACTGCAAAAAACACCCAGCCCACACTGTAAAGTGGATATGTGAAAGACACAGCAAAAAGTACCCAGCCCACACTGTAAAGTGGACGTGTGAAAGACACTGCAAAAAGCACCCAGCCCACACTGTAAACTTGACGTTAGAAAGACACAGCAACAAGCACCCAGCCCACACTGTAAAGTGGACATGTGAAAGACACAGCAAAAAGCACCCAGCCCACATTGTAAAGTGGACATGTGAAAGACACAGCAAAAAGCACCCAGCCCACACTGTAAAGTGGACATGTGAAAGACACAGCAAAAAGCACCCAGCCCACACTGTAAAGTGGACATGTGAAAGACACAGCAAAAAGCGCCCAGCGCACACTGTAAAGTGGACGTGTGAAAGACACAGCAAAAAGCACCCAGCCCACACTGTAAAGTGGACATGTGAAAGACACAGCAAAAAGCACCCAGCCCACATTGTAAAGTGGACATGTGAAAGACACAGCAAAAAGCACCCAGCCCACACTGGAAAGTGGACGTGAGAAAGACACAGCAACAAGCACCCAGCCCACACTGTAAAGTGGACATGTGAAAGACACAGCAAAAAGCACCCAGCCCACATTGTAAAGTGGACATGTGAAAGACACAGCAAAAAGCACCAAGCCCACACTGTAAAGTGGACAAGTGAAAGACACAGCAAAAAGCACCTAGCCCACACTGTAAAGTGGACATGTGAAAGACACAGGAAAAAGCACCCAGCCCACACTGTAAAGTGGACGTGTGAAAGACACTGCAAAAAGCACCCAGCCCACACTGTAAAGTGGACATGTGAAAGACACAGCAAAAAGCACCCAGCCCACACTGTAATGTAGACGTGAGAAAGACACAGCAACAAGCACCCAGCCCACACTGTAAAGTGGACATGTGAAAGACACAGCAAAAAGCACCCAGCCCACATTGTAAAGTGGACATGTGAAAGACACAGCAGAAAGCACCCAGCCCACACTGTAAAGTGGACGTGTGAAAGACACAGCAAAAAGCACCCAGCCCATACTGTAAAGTGGACGTGTGAAAGACACAGCAAAAAGCACCAAGCCTACACTGTAAAGTGGACGTGTGAAAGACACTGCAAAAAGCACCCAGCCCACACTGTAAAGTGGACATGTGAAAGACTCAGCAAAAAGCACCCAGCCCACACTGTAAAGTGGACGTGAGAAAGACACAGCAACAAGCACCCAGCCCACACTGTAAAGTGGACATGTGAAAGACTCAGCAAAAAGCACCCAGCCCACATTGTAAAGTGGACATGTGAAAGACACAGCAAAAAGCACCAAGCCCACACTGTAAAGTGGACGTGTGAAAGACACAGCAAAAAGCACCCAGCCCATACTGTAAAGTGGACGTGTGAAAGACACAGCAAAAAGCACCCAGCCCACACTGTAAAGTGGACATGTGAAAGAAACAGCAAAAAGCACCCAGCCCGCACTGTAAAGTGGACATGTGAAAGACACAGCAAAAAGCACGCAGCCCACACTGTAAAGTGGACGTGTGAAAGACACTGCAAAAAGCACCCAGCCCACACTGTAAAGTGGACATGTAAAAGACACAGCAAAAAGCACGCAGCCCACGCTGTAAAGTGGACGTGTGAAAGACACAGCAAAACGCACCCAGCCCACACTGTAAAGTGGACATGAGAAAGACACAGCAACAACCACCCAGCCCACACTGTAAAGTGGACATGTGAAAGGCACAGCAAAAAGCACCCAGCCCACATTGTAAAATGGACATGTGAAAGACACAGCAAAAAGCACACAGCCCACACTGTAAAGTGGACAAGTGAAAGACACAGCAAAAAGCACCTAGCCCACACTGTAAAGTGGACGTGTGAAAGACACAGCAAAAAGCACCCAGCCCATACTGTAAAGTGGACGTGTGAAAGACACAGCAAAAAGCACCCAGCCCACACTGTAAAGTGGACATGTGAAAGAAACAGCAAAAAGCACCCAGCCCGCACTGTAAAGTGGACATGTGAAAGACACAGCAAAAAGCACGCAGCCCACACTGTAAAGTGGACGTGTGAAAGACACTGCAAAAAGCACCCAGCCCACACTGTAAAGTGGACATGTGAAAGACACAGCAAAAAGCACGCAGCCCACGCTGTAAAGTGGACGTGTGAAAGACACAGCAAAACGCACCCAGCCCACACTGTAAAGTGGACATGAGAAAGACACAGCAACAACCACCCAGCCCACACTGTAAAGTGGACATGTGAAAGGCACAGCAAAAAGCACCCAGCCCACATTGTAAAATGGACATGTGAAAGACACAGCAAAAAGCACACAGCCCACACTGTAAAGTGGACAAGTGAAAGACACAGCAAAAAGCACCTAGCCCACACTGTAAAGTGGACATGTTAAAGACACAGCAAAAAGCACCCAGCCCACACTGTAAAGTGGACGTGTGAAAGACACTGCAAAAAACACCCAGCCCACACTGTAAAGTGGATATGTGAAAGACACAGCAAAAAGTACCCAGCCCACGCTGTAAAGTGGACGTGTGAAAGACACTGCAAAAAGCACCCAGCCCACACTGTAAACTGGACGTGAGAAAGACACAGCAACAACCACCCAGCCCACACTGTAAAGTGGACATGTGAAAGGCACAGCAAAAAGCACCCAGCCCACATTGTAAAGTGGACATGTGAAAGACACAGCAAAAAGCACACAGCTCACACTGTAAAGTGGACAAGTGAAAGACACAGCAAAAAGCACCTAGCCCACACTGTAAAGTGGACATGTGAAAGACACAGCAAAAAGCACCAAGCCTACACTGTAAAGTGGACGTGTGAAAGACACTGCAAAAAGCACCCAGCCCACACTGTAAAGTGGACATGTGAAAGACTCAGCAAAAAGCACCCAGCCCACACTGTAAAGTGGACGTGAGAAAGACACAGCGACAAGCACCCAGCCCACACTGTAAAGTGGACGTGAGAAAGACACAGCAAAAAGCACCCAGCCCACATTGTAAAGTGGACATGTGAAAGACACAGCAAAAAGCACCAAGCCCACACTGTAAAGTGGACGTGTGAAAGACACAGCAAAAAGCACCCAGTCCATACTGTAAAGTGGACGTGTGAAAGACACAGCAAAAAGCACCAAGCCCACACTGTAAAGTGGACATGTGAAAGAAACAGCAAAAAGCACCCAGCCCGCACTGTAAAGTGGACATGTGAAAGACACAGCAAAAAGCACGCAGCCCACACTGTAAAGTGGACGTGTGAAAGACACTGCAAAAAGCACCCAGCCCACACTGTAAAGTGGACATGTGAAAGACACAGCAAAAAGCACGCAGCCCACACTGTAAAGTGGACGTGTGAAAGACACAGCAAAACGCACCCAGCCCACACTGTAAAGTGGACATGAGAAAGACACAGCAACAACCACCCAGCCCACACTGTAAAGTGGACATGTGAAAGGCACAGCAAAAAGCACCCAGCCCACATTGTAAAGTGGACATGTGAAAGACACAGCAAAAAGCACACAGCCCACACTGTAAAGTGGACAAGTGAAAGACACAGCAAAAAGCACCTAGCCCACACTGTACAGTGGACATGTTAAAGACACAGCAAAAAGCACCCAGCCCACACTGTAAAGTGGACGTGTGAAAGACACTGCAAAAAGCACCCAGCCCACACTGTAAAGTGGATATGTGAAAGACACAGCAAAAAGCACCCAGCCCACACTGTAAAGTGGACGTGTGAAAGACACTGCAAAAAGCACCCAGCCCACACTGTAAAGTGGACATGTGAAAGACACAGCAAAAAGCACGCAGCCCACACTGTAAAGTGGACGTGTGAAAGACACAGCAAAAAGCACCCAGCCCACACTGTAAAGTGGACGTAAGAAAGACACAGCAACAACCACCCAGCCCACACTGTAAAGTGGACATGTGAAAGGCACAGCAAAAAGCACCCAGCCCACATTGTAAAGTGGACATGTGAAAGACACAGCAAAAAGCACACAGCTCACACTGTAAAGTGGACAAGTGAAAAACACAGCAAAAAGCACCTAGCCCACACTGTAAAGTGGAAATGTGAAAGACACAGCAAAAAGAACCCAGCCCACACTGTAAAGTGGACATGTGAAAGACTCAGCAAAAAGCACCCAGCCCACACTGTAAAGTGGACGTGAGAAAGACACAGCAACAAGCACCCAGCCCACACTGTAAAGTGGACATGTGAAAGACACAGCAAAAAGCACCCAGCCCACATTGTAAAGTGGACATGTGAAAAACACAGCAAAAAGCACCAAGCCCACACTGTAAAGTGGACAAGTGAAAGACACAGCAAAAAGCACCTAGCCCACACTGTAAAGTGGACATGTGAAAGACACAGGAAAAAGCACCCAGCCCACACTGTAAAGTGGACGTGTGAAAGACACTGCAAAAAGCACCCAGCCCACACTGTAAAGTGGACATGTGAAAGACACAGCAAAAAGCACCCAGCCCACACTGTAATGTGGACGTGAGAAAGACACAGCAACAAGCACCCAGCCCACACTGTAAAGTGGACATGTGAAAGACACAGCAAAAAGCACCCAGCCCACATTGTAAAGTGGACATGTGAAAGACACAGCAGAAAGCACCCAGCCCACACTGTAAAGTGGACGTGTGAAAGACACAGCAAAAAGCACCCAGCCCATACTGTAAAGTGGACGTGTGAAAGACACAGCAAAAAGCACCCAGCCCACACTGTAAAGTGGACATGTGAAAGCCACAGGAAAAAGCACCCAGCCCGCACTGTAAAGTGGACATGTGAAAGACACAGCAAAAAGCACGCAGCCCACACTGTAAAGTGGACGTGTGAAAGACACTGCAAAAATCACCCAGCCCACACTGTAAAGTGGACATGTGAAAGACACAGCAAAAAGCACCCAGCCCACACTGTAAAGAGGACGTGTGAAAGACACTGCAAAAAGCACCCAGCTCACACTATAAAGTGGACATGTGAAAGACACAGCAAAAAGCACCCAGCCCACACTGTAACGTGGACGTGTGAAAGACACTGCAAAAAGCACCCAATCCACACTGTAAAGTGGACATGTGAAAGGCACAGCAAAAAGCACCCAGCCCACATTGTAAAGTGGACATGTGAAAGACACAGCAAAAAGCACACAGCCCACACTGTAAAGTGGACATGTAAAAGACACAGCAAAAAGCACACAGCCCACACTGTAAAGTGGACAAGTGAAAGACACAGCAAAAAGCACCTAGCCCACACTGTAAAGTGGACATGTGAAAGACACAGCAAAAAGCACCCAGCCCACACTGTAAAGTGGACGTGTGAAAGACACTGCAAAAAGCACCCAGCCCACACTGTAAAGTGGACATGTGAAAGACTCAGCAAAAAGCACCCAGCCCACACTGTAAAGTGGACGTTAGAAAGACACAGCAACAAGCACCCAGCCCACACTGTAAAGTGGACATGTGAAAGACACAGCAAAAAGCACCCAGCCCACATTGTAAAGTGGACATGTGAAAGACACAGCAAAAAGCACCCAGCCCACATTGTAAAGTGGACATGTGAAAGACACAGCAAAAAGCACACAGCCCACACTGTAAAGTGGACAAGTGAAAGACACAGCAAAAAGCACCTAGCCCACACTGTAAAGTGGACATGTGAAAGACACAGCAAAAAGCACCCAGCCCACACTGTAAAGTGGACGTGTGAAAGACACTGCAAAAAGCACCCAGCCCACACTGTAAAGTGGACATGTGAAAGACTCAGCAAAAAGCACCCAGCCCACACTGTAAAGTGGACGTTAGAAAGACACAGCAACAAGCACCCAGCCCACACTGTAAAGTGGACATGTGAAAGACACAGCAAAAAGCACCCAGCCCATACTGTAAAGTGGACGTGTGAAAGACACAGCAAAAAGCACCCAGCCCACACTGTAAAGTGGACATGTGAAAGACACAGCAAAAAGCACCCAGCCCGCACTGTAAAGTGGACATATGAAAGACACAGCAAAAAGCACGCAGCCCACACTCTAAAGTGGAGGTGTGAAAGACACTGCAAAAAGCACCCAGCCCACACTGTAAAGTGGACATGTGAAAGACACAGCAAAAAGCGCCCAGCCCACACTGTAAAGTGGACGTATGAAAGACAAAGCAAAAAGCACCCAGCCCACACTGTAAAGTGGACATGTGAAAGACACAGCAAAAAGCACCCAGCCCACATTGTAAAGTGGACATGTGAAAGACACAGCAAAACCACCCAGCCCACACTGTAAAGTGGACGTGAGAAAGACACAGCAACAAGCACCCAGCCCACACTGTAAAGTGGACATGTGAAAGACACAGCAAAAAGCACCCAGCCCACATTGTAAAGTGGACATGTGAAAGACACAGCAAAAAGCACCAAGCCCACACTGTAAAGTGGACAAGTGAAAGACACAGCAAAAAGCACCTAGCCCACACTGTAAAGTGGACATGTGAAAGACACAGGAAAAAGCACCCAGCCCACACTGTAAAGTGGACGTGTGAAAGACACTGCAAAAAGCACCCTGCCCACACTGTAAAGTGGACATGTGAAAGACACAGCAAAAAGCACCCAGCCCACACTGTAATGTAGACGTGAGAAAGACACAGCAACAAGCACCCAGCCCACACTGTAAAGTGGACATGTGAAAGACACAGCAAAAAGCACCCAGCCCACATTGTAAAGTGGACATGTGAAAGACACAGCAAAAAGCACCAAGCCCACACTGTAAAGTGGACGTGTGAAAGACACAGCAAAAAGCACCCAGCCCATACTGTAAAGTGGACGTGTGAAAGACACAGCAAAAAGCACCCAGCCCACACTGTAAAGTGGACATGTGAAAGAAACAGCAAAAAGCACCCAGCCCGCACTGTAAAGTGGACATGTGAAAGACACAGCAAAAAGCACGCAGCCCACACTGTAAAGTGGACGTGTGAAAGACACTGCAAAAAGCACCCAGCCCACACTGTAAAGTGGACATGTGAAAGACACAGCAAAAAGCACGCAGCCCACGCTGTAAAGTGGACGTGTGAAAGACACAGCAAAACGCACCCAGCCCACACTGTAAAGTGGACATGAGAAAGACACAGCAACAACCACCCAGCCCACACTGTAAAGTGGACATGTGAAAGGCACAGCAAAAAGCACCCAGCCCACATTGTAAAGTGGACATGTGAAAGACACAGCAAAAAGCACACAGCCCACACTGTAAAGTGGACAAGTGAAAGACACAGCAAAAAGCACCTAGCCCACACTGTAAAGTGGACATGTTAAAGACACAGCAAAAAGCACCCAGCCCACACTGTAAAGTGGACGTGTGAAAGACACTGCAAAAAACACCCAGCACACACTGTAAAGTGGATATGTGAAAGACACAGCAAAAAGTACCCAGCCCACACTGTAAAGTGGACGTGTGAAAGACACTGCAAAAAGCACCCAGCCCACACTGTAAACTGGACGTGAGAAAGACACAGCAACAACCACCCAGCCCACACTGTAAAGTGGACATGTGAAAGGCACAGCAAAAAGCACCCAGCCCACATTGTAAAGTGGACATGTGAAAGACACAGCAAAAAGCACACAGCTCACACTGTAAAGTGGACAAGTGAAAGACACAGCAAAAAGCACCTAGCCCACACTGTAAAGTGGACATGTGAAAGACACAGCAAAAAGCACCAAGCCTACACTGTAAAGTGGACGTGTGAAAGACACTGCAAAAAGCACCCAGCCCACACTGTAAAGTGGACATGTGAAAGACTCAGCAAAAAGCACCCAGCCCACACTGTAAAGTGGACGTGAGAAAGACACAGCGACAAGCACCCAGCCCACACTGTAAAGTGGACGTGAGAAAGACACAGCAAAAAGCACCCAGCCCACATTGTAAAGTGGACATGTGAAAGACACAGCAAAAAGCACCAAGCCCACACTGTAAAGTGGACGTGTGAAAGACACAGCAAAAAGCACCCAGCCCATACTGTAAAGTGGACGTGTGAAAGACACAGCAAAAAGCACCAAGCCCACACTGTAAAGTGGACATGTGAAAGAAACAGCAAAAAGCACCCAGCCCGCACTGTAAAGTGGACATGTGAAAGACACAGCAAAAAGCACGCGGCCCACACTGTAAAGTGGACGTGTGAAAGACACTGCAAAAAGCACCCAGCCCACACTGTAAAGTGGACATGTGAAAGACACAGCAAAAAGCACGCAGCCCACACTGTAAAGTGGACGTGTGAAAGACACAGCAAAACGCACCCAGCCCACACCGTAAAGTGGACATGAGAAAGACACAGCAACAACCACCCAGCCCACACTGTAAAGTGGACATGTGAAAGGCACAGCAAAAAGCACCCAGCCCACATTGTAAAGTGGACATGTGAAAGACACAGCAAAAAGCACACAGCCCACACTGTAAAGTGGACAAGTGAAAGACACAGCAAAAAGCACCTAGCCCACACTCTAAAGTGGACATGTTAAAGACACAGCAAAAAGCACCCAGCCCACACTGTAAAGTGGACGTGTGAAAGACACTGCAAAAAGCACCCAGCCCACACTGTAAAGTGGATATGTGAAAGACACAGCAAAAAGCACCCAGCCCACACTGTAAAGTGGACGTGTGAAAGACACTGCAAAAAGCACCCAGCCCACACTGTAAAGTGGACATGTGAAAGACACAGCAAAAAGCACGCAGCCCACACTGTAAAGTGGACGTGTGAAAGACACAGCAAAAAGCACCCAGCCCACACTGTAAAGTGGACGTAAGAAAGACACAGCAACAACCACCCAGCCCACACTGTAAAGTGGACATGTGAAAGGCACAGCAAAAAGCACCCAGCCCACATTGTAAAGTGGACATGTGAAAGACACAGCAAAAAGCACACAGCTCACACTGTAAAGTGGACAAGTGAAAAACACAGCAAAAAGCACCTAGCCCACACTGTAAAGTGGAAATGTGAAAGGCACAGCAAAAAGCACGCAGCCCACACTGTAAAGTGAACATGTGAAAGACTCAGCAAAAAGCACCCAGCCCACACTGTAAAGTGGACGTGAGAAAGACACAGCAACAAGCACCCAGCCCACACTGTAAAGTGGACATGTGAAAGACACAGCAAAAAGCACCCAGCCCACATTGTAAAGTGGACATGTGAAAGACACAGCAAAAAGCACCAAGCCCACACTGTAAAGTGGACAAGTGAAAGACACAGCAAAAAGCACCTAGCCCACACTGTAAAGTGGACATGTGAAAGACACAGGAAAAAGCACCCAGCCCACACTGTAAAGTGGACGTGTGAAAGACACTGCAAAAAGCACCCAGCCCACACTGTAAAGTGGACATGTGAAAGACACAGCAAAAAGCACCCAGCCCACACTGTAATGTGGACGTGAGAAAGACACAGCAACAAGCACCCAGCCCACACTGTAAAGTGGACATGTGAAAGACACAGCAAAAAGCACCCAGCCCACATTGTAAAGTGGACATGTGAAAGACACAGCAGAAAGCACCCAGCCCACACTGTAAAGTGGACGTGTGAAAGACACAGCAAAAAGCACCCAGCCCATACTGTAAAGTGGACGTGTGAAAGACACAGCAAAAAGCACCCAGCCCACACTGTAAAGTGGACATGTGAAAGCCACAGGAAAAAGCACCCAGCCCGCACTGTAAAGTGGACATGTGAAAGACACAGCAAAAAGCACGCAGCCCACACTGTAAAGTGGACGTGTGAAAGACACTGCAAAAATCACCCAGCCCACACTGTAAAGTGGACATGTGAAAGACACAGCAAAAAGCACCCAGCCCACACTGTAAAGAGGACGTGTGAAAGACACTGCAAAAAGCACCCAGCTCACACTATAAAGTGGACATGTGAAAGACACAGCAAAAAGCACCCAGCCCACACTGTAACGTGGACGTGTGAAAGACACTGCAAAAAGCACCCAATCCACACTGTAAAGTGGATATGTGAAAGACAGAGCAAAAAGCACCCAGCCCACATTGTAAAGTGGACATGTGAAAGACACAGCAAAAAGCACCCAGCCCACACTGTTAAGTGGACATGTGAAAGAGACAGCAAAAAGCACGCAGCCCAAACTGTAAAGTGGACGTGTGAAAGACACAGCAAAAAGCACCCAGCCCACACTGTAAAGTGGACGTGAGAAAGACACAGCAACAACCACCCAGCCCACACTGTAAAGTGGACATGTGAAAGGCACAGCAAAAAGCACCCAGCCCACATTGTAAAGTGGACATGTGAAAGACACAGCAAAAAGCACACAGCCCACACTGTAAAGTGGACAAGTGAAAGACACAGCAAAAAGCACCTAACCCACACTGTAAAGTGGACATGTGAAAGACACAGCAAAAAGCACCCAGCCCACACTGTAAAGTGGACGTGTGAAAGACACTGCAAAAAGCACCCAGCCCACACTGTAAAGTGGACATGTGAAAGACTCAGCAAAAAGCACCCAGCCCACACTGTAAAGTGGACATGTGAAAGACACAGCAACAAGCACCCAGCCCACACTGTAAAGTGGACATGTGAAAGACACAGCAAAAAGCACCCAGCCCACATTGTAAAGTGGACATGTGAAAGACACAGCAAAAAGCACCAAGCCCACACTGTAAAGTGGACGTGTGAAAGACACAGCAAAAAGCACCCAGCCCATACTGTAAAGTGGACGTGTGAAAGACACAGCAAAAAGCACCCAGCCCACACTGTAAAGTGGACATGTGAAAGACACAGCAAAAAGCACCCAGCCCGTACTGTAAAGTGGACATGTGAAAGACACACCAAAAAGCACGCAGCCCACACTCTAAAGTGGACGTGCGAAAGACACTGCAAAAAGCACCCAGCCCACACTGTAAAGTGGACATGTGAAAGACACAGCAAAAAGCGCCCAGCCCACACTGTAAAGTGGACGTGTGAAAGACACAGCAAAAAGCACCCAGCCCACACTGTAAAGTGGACTTGTGAAAGACACAGCAAAAAGCACCCAGCCCACATTGTAAAGTGGACATGTGAAAGACACAGCAAAAAGCACCCAGCCCACACTGTAAAGTGGACGTGAGAAAGACACAGCAACAAGCACCCAGCCCACACTGTAAAGTGGACATGTGAAAGACACAGCAAAAAGCACCAAGCCCACACTGTAAAGAGGACGTGTGAAAGACACTGCAAAAAGCACCCAGCTCACACTATAAAGTGGACATGTGAAAGGCACAGCAAAAAGCACCCAGCCCACACTGTAACGTGGACGTGTGAAAGACACTGCAAAAAGCACCCAATCCACACTGTAAAGTGGATATGTGAAAGACAGAGCAAAAAGCACCCAGCCCACATTGTAAAGTGGACATGTGAAAGACACAGCAAAAAGCACCCAGCCCACACTGTTAAGTGGACATGTGAAAGAGACAGCAAAAAGCACGCAGCCCAAACTGTAAAGTGGACGTGTGAAAGACACAGCAAAAAGCACCCAGCCCACACTGTAAAGTGGACGTGAGAAAGAAACAGCAACAACCACCCAGCCCACACTGTAAAGTGGACATGTGAAAGGCACAGCAAAAAGCACCCAGCCCACATTGTAAAGTGGACATGTGAAAGACACAGCAAAAAGCACACAGCCCACACTGTAAAGTGGACAAGTGAAAGACACAGCAAAAAGCACCTAACCCACACTGTAAAGTGGACATGTGAAAGACACAGCAAAAAGCACCCAGCCCACACTGTAAAGTGGACGTGTGAAAGACACTGCAAAAAGCACCCAGCCCACACTGTAAAGTGGACATGTGAAAGACTCAGCAAAAAGCACCCAGCCCACACTGTAAAGTGGACATGTGAAAGACACAGCAACAAGCACCCAGCCGACACTGTAAAGTGGACATGTGAAAGACACAGCAAAAAGCACCCAGCCCACATTGTAAAGTGGACATGTGAAAGACACAGCAAAAAGCACCAAGCCCACACTGTAAAGTGGACGTGTGAAAGACACAGCAAAAAGCACCCAGCCCATACTGTAAAGTGGACGTGTGAAAGACACAGCAAAAAGCACCCAGCCCACACTGTAAAGTGGACATGTGAAAGACACAGCAAAAAGCACCCAGCCCGTACTGTAAAGTGGACATGTGAAAGACACAGCAAAAAGCACGCAGCCCACACTCTAAAGTGGACGTGCGAAAGACACTGCAAAAAGCACCCAGCCCACACTGTAAAGTGGACATGTGAAAGACACAGCAAAAAGCGCCCAGCCCACACTGTAAAGTGGACGTGTGAAAGACACAGCAAAAAGCACCCAGCCCACACTGTAAAGTGGACTTGTGAAAGACACAGCAAAAAGCACCCAGCCCACATTGTAAAGTGGACATGTGAAAGACACAGCAAAAAGCACCCAGCCCACACTGTAAAGTGGACGTGAGAAAGACACAGCAACAAGCACCCAGCCCACACTGTAAAGTGGACATGTGAAAGACACAGCAAAAAGCACCAAGCCCACACTGTAAAGTGGACAAGTGAAAGACACAGCAAAAAGCACCAAGCCCACACTGTAAAGTGGACAAGTGAAAGACACAGCAAAAAGCACCTAGCCCACACTGTAAAGTGGACATGTGAAAGACACAGGAAAAAGCACCCAGCCCACACTGTAAAGTGTACGTGTGAAAGACACTGCAAAAAGCACCCAGCCCACACTGTAAAGTGGACATGTGAAAGACACAGCAAAAAGCACCCAGCCCACACTGTAATGTAGACGTGAGAAAGACACAGCAACAAGCACCCAGCCCACACTGTAAAGTGGACATGTGAAAGACACAGCAAAAAGCACCCAGCCCACATTGTAAAGTGGACATGTGAAAGACACAGCAGAAAGCACCCAGCCCACACTGTAAAGTGGACGTGTGAAAGACACAGCAAAAAGCACCCAGCCCATACTGTAAAGTGGACGTGTGAAAGACACAGCAAAAAGCACCCAGCCCACACTGTAAAGTGGACATGTGAAAGCCACAGGAAAAAGCACACAGCCCGCACTGTAAAGTGGACATGTGAAAGACACAGCAAAAAGCACGCAGCCCAAACTGTAAAGTGGACGTGTGAAAGACACAGCAAAAAGCACCCAGCCCACACTGTAAAGTGGACGTGAGAAAGACACAGCAACAACCACCCAGCCCACACTGTAAAGTGGACATGTGAAAGGCACAGCAAAAAGCACCCAGCCCACATTGTAAAGTGGACATGTGAAAGACACAGCAAAAAGCACACAGCCCACACTGTAAAGTGGACAAGTGAAAGACACAGCAAAAAGCACCTAGCCCACACTGTAAAGTGGACATGTGAAAGACACAGCAAAAAGCACCCAGCCCACACTGTAAAGTGGACGTGTGAAAGACATTGCAAAAAGCACCCAGCCCACACTGTAAAGTGGACATGTGAAAGACACAGCAAAAAGCACCAAGCCCGCACTGTAAAGTGGACGTGTGAAAGACACAGCAAAAAGCACCCAGCCCATACTGTAAAGTGGACGTGTGAAAGACACAGCAAAAAGCACCCAGCCCACACTGTAAAGTGGACATGTGAAAGACACAGCAAAAAGCACCCAGCCCGCACTGTAAAGTGGACATGTGAAAGACACAGCAAAAAGCACGCAGCCCACACTCTAAAGTGGACGTGTGAAAGACACTGCAAAAAGCACCCAGCCCACACTGTAAAGTGGACATGTGAAAGACACAGCAAAAAGCGCGCAGCCCACACTGTAAAGTGGACGTGTGAAAGACACAGCAAAAAGCACCCAGCCCACACTGTAAAGTGGACATGTGAAAGACACAGCAAAAAGCACCAAGCCCACACTGTAAAGTGGACGTGTGAAAGACACAGCAAAAAGCACCCAGCCCATACTGTAAAGTGGACGTATGAAAGACACAGCAAAAAGCACCCAGCCCACACTGTAAAGTGGACATGTGAAAGAAACAGCAAAAAGTACCCAGCCCGCACTGTAAAGTGGACATGTGAAAGGCACAGCAAAAAGCACCCAGCCCACATTGTAAAGTGGACATGTGAAAGACACAGCAAAAAGCACACAGCCCACACTGTAAAGTGGACAAGTGAAAGACACAGCAAAAAGCACCTAGCCCACACTGTAAAGTGGACATGTTAAAGACACAGCAAAAAGCACCCAGCCCACACTGTAAAGTAGACGTGTGAAAGACACTGCAAAAAGCACCCAGCCCACACTGTAAAGTGGATATGTGAAAGACACAGCAAAAAGTACCCAGCCCACACTGTAAAGTGGACGTGTGAAAGACACTGCAAAAAGCACCCAGCCCACACTGTAAAGTGGACGTAAGAAAGACACAGCAACAACCACCCAGCCCACACTGTAAAGTGGACGTGTGAAAGACACAGCAACAAGCACCCAGCCCACACTGTAAAGTGGACATGTGAAAGACACAGCAAAAAGCACCCAGCCCACATTGTAAAGTGGACATGTGAAAGACACAGCAAAAAGCACCCAGCCCACACTGTAAAGTGGACGTGAGAAAGACACAGCAACAACCACCCAGCCCACACTGTAAAGTGGACATGTGAAAGGCACAGCAAAAAGCACCCAGCCCACATTGTAAAGTGGACATGTGAAAGACACAGCAAAAAGCACACAGCTCACACTGTAAAGTGGACAAGTGAAAGACACAGCAAAAAGCACCTAGCCCACACTGTAAAGTGGACATGTGAAAGACTCTGCAAAAAGCACCCAGCCCACACTGTAAAGTGGACGTGAGAAAGACACAGCGACAAGCACCCAGCCCACACTGTAAAGTGGACATGTGAAAGACACAGCAAAAGCACCCAGCCCACATTGTAAAGTGGACATGTGAAAGACACAGCAAAAAGCACCAAGCCCACACTGTAAAGTGGACGTGTGAAAGACACAGCAAAAAGCACCCAGCCCATACTGTAAAGTGGACGTGTGAAAGACACAGCAAAAAGCACCCAGCCCACACTGTAAAGTGGACATGTGAAAGAAACAGCAAAAAGCACCCAGCCCGCACTGTAAAGTGGACATGTGAAAGACACAGCAAAAAGCACGCGGCCCACACTGTAAAGTGGACGTGTGAAAGACACTGCAAAAAGCACCCAGCCCACAGTGTAAAGTGGACATGTGAAAGACACAGCAAAAAGCACGCAGCCCACACTGTAAAGTGGACGTGTGAAAGACACAGCAAAACGCACCCAGCCCACACTGTAAAGTGGACATGAGAAAAACACAGCAACAACCACCCAGCCCACACTGTAAAGTGGACATGTGAAAGGCACAGCAAAAAGCACCCAGCCCACATTGTAAAGTGGACATGTGAAAGACACAGCAAAAAGCACACAGCCCACACTGTAAAGTGGACATGTTAAAGACACAGCAAAAAGCACCCAGCCCACACTGTAAAGTGGACGTGTGAAAGACACTGCAAAAAGCACCCAGCCCACACTGTAAATTGGATATGTGAAAGACACAGCAAAAAGCACCCAGCCCACACTGTAAAGTGGACGTGTGAAAGACACTGCAAAACGCACCCAGCCCACACTGTAAAGTGGACATGTGAAAGACACAGCAAAAAGCACGCAGCCCACACTGTAAAGTGGACGTAAGAAAGACACAGCAAAAACCACCCAGCCCACACTGTAAAGTGGACATGTGAAAGGCACAGCAAAAAGCACACAGCCCACATTGTAAAGTGGACATGTGAAAGACACAGCAAAAAGCACACAGCTCACACTGTAAAGTGGACAAGTGAAAGACACAGCTAAAAGCACCCAGCCCACACTGTAAAGTGGACGTGAGAAAGACACAGCGACAAGCACCCAGCCCACACTGTAAAGTGGACATGTGAAAGACACAGCAAAAGCACCCAGCCCACATTGTAAAGTGGACATGTGAAAGACACAGCAAAAAGCACCAAGCCCACACTGTAAAGTGGACGTGTGAAAGACACAGCAAAAAGCACCCAGCCCATACTGTAAAGTGGACGTGTGAAAGACACAGCAAAAAGCACCCAGCCCACACTGTAAAGTGGACATGTGAAAGAAACAGCAAAAAGCACCCAGCCCGCACTGTAAAGTGGACATGTGAAAGACACAGCAAAAAGCACGCAGCCCACACTGTAAAGTGGACGTGTGAAAGACACTGCAAAAAGCACCCAGCCCACAGTGTAAAGTGGACATGTGAAAGACACAGCAAAAAGCACGCAGCCCACACTGTAAAGTGGACGTGTGAAAGACACAGCAAAACGCACCCAGCCCACACTGTAAAGTGGACATGAGAAAAACACAGCAACAACCACCCAGCCCACACTGTAAAGTGGACATGTGAAAGGCACAGCAAAAAGCACCCAGCCCACATTGTAAAGTGGACATGTGAAAGACACAGCAAAAAGCACACATATCACACTGTAAAGTGGACATGTTAAAGACACAGCAAAAAGCACCCAGCCCACACTGTAGAGTGGACGTGTGAAAGACACTGCAAAAAGCACCCAGCCCACACTGTAAAGTGGATATGTGAAAGACACAGCAAAAAGCACCCAGCCCACACTGTAAAGTGGACGTGTGAAAGACACTGCAAAACGCACCCAGCCCACACTGTAAAGTGGACATGTGAAAGACACAGCAAAAAGCACGCAGCCCACACTGTAAAGTGGACGTAAGAAAGACACAGCAACAACCACCCAGCCCACACTGTAAAGTGGACATGTGAAAGGCACAGCAAAAAGCACCCAGCCCACATTGTAAAGTGGACATGTGAAAGACAGCAAAAAGCACACAGTTCACACTGTAAAGTGGACAAGTGAAAGACACAGCTAAAAGCACCCAGCCCACACTGTAAAGTGGACATGTGAAAGACTCAGCAAAAAGCACCCAGCCCACACTGTAAAGTGGACGTGAGAAAGACACAGCAACAAGCACACAGCCCACACTGTAAAGTGGACATGTGAAAGACACAGCAAAAAGCACCCAGCCCACATTGTAAAGTGGACATGTGAAAGACACAGCAAAAAGCACCAAGCCCACACTGTAAGGTGGACAAGTGAAAGACACAGCAAAAAGCACCTAGCCCACACTGTAAAGTGGACATGTGAAAGACACAGGAAAAAGCACCCAGCCCACACTGTAAAGTGGACGTGTGAAAGACACTGCAAAAAGCACCCAGCCCACACTGTAAAGTGGACATGTGAAAGACACAGCAAAAAGCACCCAGCCCACACTGTAATGTGGACGTGAGAAAGACACAGCAACAAGCACCCAGCCCACACTGTAAAGTGGACATGTGAAAGACACAGCAAAAAGCACCCAGCCCACATTGTAAAGTGGACATGTGAAAGACACAGCAGAAAGCACCCAGCCCACACTGTAAAGTGGACGTGAGAAAGACACAGCAACAACCACCCATCCCACACTGTAAAGTGGACATGTGAAAGGCACAGCAAAAAACACCCAGCCCACATTGTAAAGTGGACATGTGAAAGACACAGCAAAAAGCACACAGCTCACACTGTAAAGTGGACAAGTGAAAGACACAGCAAAAAGCACCTAGCCCACACTGTAAAGTGGACATGTGAAAGACACAGCAAAAAGCACCAATCCTACACTGTAAGGTGGACGTGTGAAAGACACTGCAAAAAGCACCCAGCCCACACTGTAAAGTGGACATGTGAAAGACTCAGCAAAAAGCACCCAGCCCACACTGTAAAGTGGACGTGAGAAAGACACAGCGACAAGCACCCAGCCCACACTGTAAAGTGGACATGTGAAAGACACAGCAAAAAGCACCCAGCCCACATTGTAAAGTGGACATGTGAAAGACACAGCAAAAAGCACCAAGCCCACACTGTAAAGTGGACGTGTGAAAGACACAGCAAAAAGCACCCAGCCCACACTGTAAAGTGGACGTGTGAAAGACACAGCAAAAAGCACCCAGCCCACACTGTAAAGTGGACATGTGAAAGAAACAGCAAAAAGCACCCAGCCCGCACTGTAAAGTGGACATGTGAAAGACACAGCAAAAAGCACGCAACCCACACTGTAAAGTGGACGTGTGAAAGACACTGCAAAAAGCACCCAGCCCACACTGTAAAGTGGACATGTGAAAGACACAGCAAAAAGTACGCAGCCCACACTGTAAAGTGGACGTGTGAAAGACACAGCAAAACGCACCCAGCCCACACTGTAAAGTGGACATGAGAAAGACCCAGCAACAACCACCCAGCCCACACTGTAAAGTGGACATGTGAAAGGCACAGCAAAAAGCACCCAGCCCACATTGTAAAGTGGACATGTGAAAGACACAGCAAAAAGCACACAGCCCACACTGTAAAGTGGACAAGTGAAAGACACAGCAAAAAGCACCTAGCCCACACTGTAAAGTGGACATGTTAAACACACAGCAAAAAGCACCCAGCCCACACTGTAAAGTGGACGTGTGAAAGACACTGCAAAAAGCACCCAGCCCACACTGTAAAGTGGATATGTGAAAGACACAGCAAAAAGCACCCAGCCCACACTGTAAAGTGGACGTGTGAAAGACACTGCAAAAAGCACCCAACCCACACTGTAAAGTGGACATGTGAAAGACACAGCAAAAAGCACGCAGCCCACACTGTAAAGTGGACGTGTGAAAGACACAGCAAAAAGCACCCAGCCCACACTGTAAAGTGGACGTGAGAAAGACACAGCAACAACCACCCAGCCCACACTGTAAAGTGGACATGTGAAAGGCACAGCAAAAAGCACCCAGCCCACATTGTAAATTGGACATGTGAAAGACACAGCAAAAAGCACACAGCTCACACTGTAAAGTGGACAAGTGAAAAACACAGCAAAAAGCACCTAGCCCACACTGTAAAGTGGAAATGTGAAAGACACAGCAAAAAGCACCCAGCCCACACTGTAAAGTGGACATGTGAAAGACTCAGCAAAAAGCACCCAGCCCACACTGTAAAGTGGACGTGAGAAAGACACAGCAACAAGCACCCAGCCCACACTGTAAAGTGGACATGTGAAAGACACAGCAAAAAGCACCAAGCCCACACTGTAAAGTGGACAAGTGAAAGACACAGCAAAAAGCACCTAGCCCACACTGTAAAGAGGACATGTGAAAGACACAGGAAAAAGCACCCAGCCCACACTGTAAAGTGGACGTGTGAAAGACACTGCAAAAAGCACCCAGCCCACTCTGTAAAGTGGACATGTGAAAGACACAGCAAAAAGCACCCAGCCCACACTGTAATGTGGACGTGAGAAAGACACAGCAACAAGCACCCAGCCCACACTGTAAAGTGGACATGTGAAAGACACAGCAAAAAGCACCCAGCCCACATTGTAAAGTGGACATGTGAAAGACACAGCAGAAAGCACCCAGCCCATACTGTAAAGTGGACGTGTGAAAGACACAGCAAAAAGCACCCAGCCCATACTGTAAAGTGGACGTGTGAAAGACACAGCAAAAAGCACCCAGCCCACACTGTAAAGTGGACATGTGAAAGCCACAGGAAAAAGCACCCAGCCCGCACTGTAAAGTGGATATGTGAAAGACACAGCAAAAAGCACGCAGCCCACATTGTAAAGTGGACATGTGAAAGACACAGCAAAAAGCACCCAGCCCACATTGTAAAGTGGACATGTGAAAGACACAGCAAAAAGCACCCAGCCCACACTGTAAAGAGGACGTGTGAAAGACACTGCAAAAATCACCCAGCCCACACTGTAAAGTGGACATGTGAAAGACACAGCAAAAAGCACCCAGCCCACACTGTAAAGAGGACGTGTGAAAGACACTGCAAAAAGCACCCAGCTCACACTATAAAGTGGACATGTGAAAGACACAGCAAAAAGCACCCAGCCCACACTGTAACGTGGACGTGTGAAAGACACTGCAAAAAGCACCCAATCCACACTGTAAAGTGGATATGTGAAAGACAGAGCAAAAAGCACCCAGCCCACATTGTAAAGTGGACATGTGAAAGACACAGCAAAAAGCACCCAGCCCACACTGTAAAGTGGACATGTGAAAGAGACAGCAAAAAGCACGCAGCCCAAACTGTAAAGTGGACGTGAGAAAGACACAGCAACAACCACCCAGCCCACACTGTAAAGTGGACATGTGAAAGGCACAGCAAAAAGCACCCAGCCCACATTGTAAAGTGGACATGTGAAAGACACAGCAAAAAGCACACAGCCCACACTGTAAAGTGGACAAGTGAAAGACACAGCAAAAAGCACCTAGCCCACACTGTAAAGTGGACATGTGAAAGACACAGCAAAAAGCACCCAGCCCACACTGTAAAGTGGACGAGTGAAAGACACTGCAAAAAGCACCCAGCCCACACTGTAAAGTGGACA